>LUCH01001497.1:0-10666 GCA_013368495.1 Paragonimus heterotremus
CGCAATGATGCTATCGAAGCACTCCACTGCCGTACGGCTGCTGCAGTCATGTAGTCTTTCAAGTACATTATGCAGGGCCTTGTACTGACGAGTGAAGTTGGCTGCAGCAGGGGGTCAAAGCTGTGGGTCCACCAATCGTCGGATTGGCAAGTTGTACTCTGCCAGCCACCGCTCATGAATAGGGACGAAACCTTTGTGAACGGAAATGAAAACTACGAGAAACCTTACCGTAGGGATGATAATGCTTCTGAAACACCGACAAAATGTGAATACACGGAAGCCACGTTGAACGGTAAAAAGAACACTCACAGGTGCCCTGCCCGCTATCCACGGTAAAAGCCCCACCACCCTGTTGTACTCGGAGCTGCAATATTGAAGGCTATTACAAGAGAACCGTTTACCTTGCATCCTGATGCCGTTTCGACATGCAATCGTGGAGTCCGTCCGTTCAGATGTTTTTGGACAAGTTTACTTGTGAACGCAGTTATTCTGTAAAGGATGTTTTTCACATACCAGTCAATATCGACAACTTCATGACGGCCGCATCCATAGGTCGTCTGTGTCTCATATTCCCTCATCAGCCACTCACTGTGGATCCATATTTTCGGAATTGCAACCGCTAGGAAGTCTCTTTGATGCGTTTTCTTTTGCAACCGCCCGTTCGCGTTCTCCAGTCTGTTGTTCGTGCGATTGCCAAAGTGGACAACATTGCTTTGCACATGAATAACCCACTTTGGCTCAATGTACAACCAATGGCACAACAAATAATTTAGAAACTTCCCATCGGTTCGCCGGATTATATTCAAGTCACGGTTAAATCTACGGTAAGCGAAGTAGAGTTGTAAGTTACTCTTCTTCATTGTCTACAGTTACCATTCGGCGGAACAGGTAACGACTGCGGAAAGAGTTTGCTTTTTACCGAACATGACGGGCAAATTTTACCAACGTACATGCTTACGCACGGCATCACGTACATGAAAGTAACATAACATGATGTCGCAGCCGAAAACTATACGGGCTGCCCTCATTTGTGCAGCCATCTTGTCCATGACAAACGTCTTCACCGCAGTGTGTTCGCCCATCACTTCTCGAAAGGTCTCGAACAGCTTACGTGGCAAAGCATACTTCTCGCTACGAACGTAACCATACATCACGGGTCGACCGTGTCCCATAACATCTCTCAACAAGAACTGATTTAACTTCCAGCTTTGAAAGTATGAGGAAATGCTCTATGATTTACTTGTGTCTGTTTGTCTCGTGGGCGGTATACACACTCACAACATGCGGGAAACGTCGAAATAATTCAATTTGCATTCGTTGGGCAAAGCAGATATGCGTATACCTGTTGCCTTCATCCCGCATGGTGCGCACCACAACAACCGCACTGATTACCGACAGTACCTCTTTAAGATTCTCTAATGTTCTGTGACGAATCATACAGCAAACTCACTTGACATTGCAGGCTTCAATTTTGCAGCGGATGTTTCCAACGTCATCGGTCGTAATAAACTTTCCGTAAACATCAGCCACATATTGCTTAATGTCGGCAGTTGGTGTGTTATATTGAAACAGACTCGTGCATTCAATCACCTCACTGACAGTGAGTCCACGATTCATGGGATGGGACTCATACAGCAAACGATTGAGGGGGTGGTTGTGTTCCAACTCGAAAGAGCTGACAACCAGACAGGCATTTCATCAGATCACATTAAATCTTGATCTGCAACAAGTGGCGCGAGAACTGATTTGTTAAAAATAACAACAGTTAACCCACTAAAGACGTCGCATGCCCATGCGTGCACTCCTACGCCTGTCATATTTCATACAACGATAAAAAATATGCAAGGTTCTCAGGACAACATGAAACCTTACCTTATCGTACAAACTGCTCACAAATGTTAACGGAATAGAAACCGCCATCACTCGCCAAACCTTCTTGTGAAATCTGTAACACTTACTTGACAGCAAACCCTGCAGAGGCACATTCCAGCTGCCGGTGGCACAATATTCAAAGTAGTTAGCCGTTATTGACGTAACAACTCTCTTCTGCAACTGAAGTCTGTGTACACGGAAACAAGAACTCGTATGATTCGATTAAGCATTCCTCCTCAACCGCGGTTATTTTGTATACAATCTTGACAGATTCCGCTAGGTCCCCTCTAAACCTCCTTCGTGTTAAAAAGATCGAGGTTCCTCAATACGTCTTCATACAAGTTGCTCCCTATTCCATTCAAGGGCATTATAAAACACCTGTTAGTTTTATCGGAAAGCGTGGTTTTTACCACATTTTGGCCGCAGGTCTGCACATAATGCTCCACATTTAGTCTCACGTACGCTTTCTGAACTGCTAACGGCACTTTTAGTCTCCTTGAGGCAGAGATTTTTCTCAACATACAGAGGGCTGTATACCTATTTCTGTCCGCCTCTAGACACTGTTTGGAGGATAGAATTCTACGCCCTCCGCATCGCCACTCCTAAGTTATCCCTATTCTCCTCAGCACCTTCTCCTCCCCCACCCCACCAATAAACTCAGCTAATGTTGGCTGATTTCCTGCATAGCAGTTAGCTGAGCTCATCTACAATTAATGGTCTCTGTCACTTATTTGGCTACCTTCAAGCAATAAATGCTTATGCTATCCAGATTTCCTGACTTCCTACGACCTTCGTACCGTCAGCAAAGATACAACGGAGACACTTCAGGTTTGCGGTAAGACCATCACCGCGTTGTAGAACAGTTTCGGTTTCAGTACTGACCCCTAGGGTACTTCACTAACTACCGCATCCTCTGTGAACATTTTCCCCACCATCTCAACGTGAAGGGTGCGATCCCCCATGACGCTTTGTATCAATTGTAGTAGTCTCTATGGGAGACTGAAGGCCTCTGTTTTGAGGATTAGCGGTCGGTAGCTCACTCAATGAAGCGCTTTACGGAAATCCAAGTAGTAAGTCTTACTTTTTTCTCTCAAATGCAGCCTTTTTAGAATCTCATCGAAGAAACAAACCAGGTTGGTGGAACAAGCTTTATGCCAAACAAATCCATGTCGGTTTGCGGACAGACGGCTACCCTCAATACGGGGCTTCACAGTCCTGTCATTGATAGTTCCTTCCAACGGTTTCAGCACAACTAACGTCAGATTTACTGGCCAGTAACTCCTACATTGAGTTTCTTACTCACCCAATGGATAGGGACCACCTCTACTTCCCTCCACCCACCGAGGATGGTGGCCTTTTTGAAGATGAAATTAAACAGCTGGGTGGGAGGTTTCTGTGAAACATTGCTTGGAGGTCTCAAAATGTTTACATGGATACCGTCTGCCCCAACACCGCATCAAGGACTTAGTTATCGAGCCTACCCCTAACTCTGTTACCAACCATTTCCAGTTCCCCCCTCATGGGTCATCTCGCGGGCAGTGTACTGAACACAAATACCGTCGCTCCAGAGTCCGGAGTGTGCACTGCCTCAAAAAATTCATAGGAAGCCCCAGCCTATCGCAGCGGTGATAAGGCAGCATTATCCGCAGCAGTAGATTGTTCTGGTGCTATCCTTATGGCTCCTTGGTCTTACCATAACTAAGAGAGTCTTGGGATTTTTGTGATGGTTCTCCCCTGGATTCGTCTCAAGTCTGGTCCTGTACACCCTTTGTATTTCAGAATACTTCTTTCTAGCCGCCTTCCGCTTACAAAACTTGATGTGTCCGCCTAAGTGTGTTCACACATCCCATGCCCCTCTTTCACCCTGTTTCGTAACTACAGTCCCCCCTTTATACCGACTACGTATCCTATGGGGTACGAATGACAGTTTCATAAAAAGGTATGTGAATATGGTCCAGACATTGATGAGGTCGTGGGCATCATTACATTCCGCCCCACTGGATATTCTTGCCCTCAAATGGGTCACGATACTTGCGGGTAGATTGACGCAGACTCAATTAGATCGTAGGCGCAGGACCCCATGGTCCCTCTTAGCCAAATATGTCCCGACGTTTAAGCCTAAAGTCTAATCAGGGTCACCTGTTGTAGCAAGGTCTATAACTACGGCAGTTCATCTGTTCCTTCGCTTAGTAACTTCATCGACGTGCTGAGTTAGTGTGATTGAGGTTAAACTTAAAATTAACCAAATTCCAGCCTACGTATTAGCCGCCCAAAATATCGTCCGGCAGATTTCATGGAATGAGGGGTTTCAGCCTGTCTTGGAAGTTATAGAAGCAGGGTTATCGATCAGAGTTAACAGGGAAGTTACAGCGTCTTCTCTCGAAACGGCCGGACAATTTAATCACTACTCACAAGCGACAGTTGTCCAGCGTTCATATACAATACTTCAGTCATACCCAATGTGAAATCAGTGGCGCAGTGGTCAACATAATTGCCGCATGGAAGCGTGGTAGTGACAGGGATATGTTCTACTGACGAGCTCCAATGAGAGCAAAACTCGAGTCTAGTGCTTCCATTCAAAAGAGGCTGCCTGGAAAGTCTACCCGAGTGCGAAGGTTGCGATCACACCTGAGTGACGATCGACTCATAAGTAACCAACCCCCCGACCACTAATCGGTGAGCCAACACCCTCTCATTTAGAAGCACTAGAAGTGATCCACCAGACGTTCCGCTGAGAGCATGTCCCCATTTCCAGTCCGTCTTGGGAGCAGCAGAGTTTATTGCTACGAAAAGCCTCCATGGCATACTTGCATGCTTTCAAACAACGCTGTGGAGCTGTCCATTCTTCTTCCGGGTAGAATGGGGGCTTCAACAAATGGACAGGCACGGCAGCTCTGTTTTACCGTCTGTTAGGAGACAGCTTGCCAGTTGAATACCTTCCATAATCAGCTTCGACGTTGGTGCCGATCATAGCGCCGAGTTATTAGCCATGGTGCACCCCCACACATCCTACCATCTTGTCCGTACATCTCGTGAATCAGGTGCTCAGGAGGTCGGAGATTATCGGCAAACCTGTACTCTATCACCGAGATCTCTAACCGCAACACCTTTCCTCGCTAGTCCTCCTAGGAGTCAACCACTTTCATTCGCCAGAATACCAGCATCCTCAAATACAACACTGATATCTTTTTCTCAACCACCCTTTCGTTTAACAACACTGGGCTGAAGAGCAGCCCAGGATTTTGTGACTATAAGTGGGCACCCCAACTGTGTTTTGTAGGGGGTCTTCTACCCCTAAGTTATAGGCTAAATGATCCATCTTCTGTTTTAGGAAGCTTTTTAAATGTAAGTCTTCCATACGTCTCACTATTCTCTATCCGCGTTAGCTGCACCGGTGGTCCAAAATATTTGATGCACTCCTGTGCTCCACTCGAGAGCTCAGTGTCCCTGGGGCCGCTAATCTTCTTTCACCCTACCGAATCATTTGATCTCACTTCAACTTTACCTTGAGTAGCCGCACATATCTGCCATGGCATCAACAAGATTTCACCTGTTGGTTGTACTCATTGGGCCACCGTGGGTCTGAGACCAAATATAATCGCTTGCCGTTTGCCCAACCTTACCACTGATTTAGAGGCTATGGGGCCTGGAATATTTACTTGTTTTAGAATATTCACTTGGTAAGGTCTCGTTGCTGTCTCCCTAGTTCTGCCCGTTTTTGCAGTGGGCCTGGGGGTGCACCAGACGACGGCATTCCTGCTTCTGCCAGGAACTGAGTTCCCTTTAATTTTAGAACCTAAGCTGGTTTCCAACGTAAGCTCACCTTGGTTCAGGACTTCATGTAATCTTTTGTCCTGAAGTTTCACCCGCCACGGATACCTCCAATTAACCCTCCCAGATTTCGAAGCCATTTCCTTTCCACCTTGATATTTTATTTAACTGACTTCCTGTTGTCTTCTGTATCCCCTCCATTTTCCTCCTCGTTTTAATGTTTTTATCATCAGTTCCAACCGTCACTTTTGAAACTCACCCTACTAGTAATGGACACACCTAGTTACTTTTAATATTGAGAGTGGCTTTAGCTGCCACCACAGTGATCAAAATTGGTGACTGATGTTGCTCAACAGCCTCGTGGTTTCAATTTGATTTCCATCTGAATTTTTCGTCCTATTGCTAAGTCTCCCATTGACATCGTGAGTATTTGGTTTACAATCGCTAGCCTCCCCTGTTCTTTTCTCCACCCCGTTCGGTACAACACTTGAAGCGCTGCTCTCAGGAGCCACATCCTGGCTCACTCTAATAAGTGCAACGTGGCATAATAGTGGGGTTTGCTTATACGTGATCCACAAACCTTCGGTAGCTGCATATGACTCACATATAATTCACAGCCTCACCTTGAGGGTTTGTCACACCGACGTGGTATTACGTCGCACAACCAACACACTGATTACTCTCGGCCCGTAACTTCGCTGGACACCTGTCATTACCGCGGCCACTACCCATCATTTTAATCGTACTGATGTTTTCTCCGAGATCACTGCGAGGGGTTTGCATCGAATTCTGCTGCTTTTATTATTAGTTAAAGAAGGCGGCTAACTGAAATGAATAATTCAATTGGAGTAGAAAAACCAAGTGTACAGACCCTTAAGTGGTTCACGCGAGCAGCATGTTTTCAGTAGCATTTTCGCCAACTCCTCTCTTCGCTAAGTTTTCTGACGACCAGGAGTGGCTTCTCGGACGACCAAATCACAACACCTATCTTGATCAGTCGTCCGTCAACTAAAAGTGCTGGTGTTTTCGGTAGGTCAAGGATAATTCGAGCGGGAAAGAGCACGGGGCATGTTGATGGGTAACCGTCAAAACTGTAATTTTTCAAATGAGTATCTTCCTCTCGTTTCAAAAATTTGTCAAAAGTTTGCACCAGTCATTCAGAATTTGGTATTATCCGCCTTTTTCAAAACCCAGCTAATATTGCATGGGTGTTTTACAAACACCCTTCCTATAGCGTCAGAGTCACTTCTCCGTCATTATTCGCAGCTGCCTAATCAAAATAAACTCAGTTACTATAGGGCGCACGCTTTAAAACGAAGGGCCATCTGCCTGTTGACTCGGCATGTACAGTGGCTTATCGTTGTGAGAGAAAACCTTGGTTTTTCCTTTTCCAATATTCATTGGCTGATAAAACTCGCACATAAGAATCATTGCGGGCACACTCCCGGAGATGAACTGCCTGTGATCATTAAAGATGATTCGCTTATTGACATTGATCTTCTAAACAGCATTTGTAAGTTTTCATCTACAATTGCGAGTAGTTCACTTAAGAGAGAAAACAAGGGACGCCAACGCACACTTAACTGACGTTGCTAATGAACATTTTGAAGATGACTCTTAAAACCTATCATGTGCTCTCGGATACGTTTTGATCAACGCCAACCTAAATGGGGAACAAATAAATGAAGGTTAAATTTATTCATCAAAATATCATTATTTACAGATTTGGCTAAACGTATTTGGCAAGTTGAGGGGGAAAATTTCGATGATTGCTCTAGGTGTGGCGTTTTAAGCCAACTTGTTGAAGAAAGCAACGAGTATAATGCCTCGTGGGTTCAGTGAAATGTTGCATGTAGCGCCACTAGATATCAGGACATTCTTGAGAACACCACAGGTATGCGGACAGAGGCTCGATGATAAAGACCAGCATATTCATTTTGGCGTAAAGCCCTGCGAAGAAAGTGGAGTGAAGACCTGGATAACGTTAACTTACCGTTTCATTTAGACGGCATCACCTTGTTTATTAGTGCTCGTGGATGGTTGTGGTCAATTTTTTAAGACTGACCGCGAAGAAAACAGCAAGGTTTGTCACCGGCCCACTTCGCAGGAAAAAAACCAGCTAACTTCCATTATTACTTTACAAACTTTGTTGTAGATTCGGAAGAAGTTTAAGATAGCGGAGTATTACCCTCCATGTATAGTGACCGGTTGCATTATCGGGAATGCGACAACCATAGCTTTCTTTGGAAAATTAAAGGACCGCAAAAGATGTTGCTCACGCGGAAAGTATACCGTCGTTGGGGTATATATTGTGGAAGTATGTCATTCCTGCAGTTGCAGTATGGGGCAAGGATTGATAGGGATTTCAGATTTAGTCGACAATCCGAATATCGCGCTTTTGTTCAACCTTCCGGAGCACAGAACATAGATATGATTGTATGTATCCCACTGGATTGTATACACATGGTTTTGCGGGAATTACAAAATGAACGATCACCTTCTGGGGATCAAGAACTTTGCAAGCCATCACACGTTAGAACTCCATTGTGATTAAAGAGGTATACCACAGGATCGTCTTCATCGTGCACCACTGTCAGCTAAACTCGCAACTGCGCTTATTTAAGGACTTTAAACGCTGGAAGGCCACCGAGTTCACGCAATTTTTCCTGTATGTCGCGTCGGCGGCGTTGAAAAGAGTGATCGCTGAAATATTACATGGTAGCCTTATGAATTTCTCCTTCCCCCTCCGCATAAAATGCAGTGCTGAACGGTGCTGACAACACCTTGCCTGTCATTCAGCACGACCATACGAATACTGTCATGGGAGCGTCTTATAAATTCCTTATGGATGTCTCAACCAGATATGCACCAGTTGCCACTGGGCAATGACGGAAATATCCGGCCTGACGCGCCTATACAGTATTTTGGATTCCGATGTCAACTAAGGACAAACCGTGGTGTACTCTCCCAGTAGCACGTTAATCCTACCGAACTAATGCAAAACAACGGAAAGGTATTACGCAAGAAATAACATGGAAATTTATGAAAACGTTCGCAGTGGAACGTGCGCAAGCTTAACCATATTACTAAGGAAATTGCTGTTCTCCCTATCGCACATTATTATGATGGCTCATATACTTCGGCAGCCCAGTGGGTCTTTCACTGTCCTTTCAAACCCACCTGTGTATGTTCACCCTGACAGCTTTGTGCTAGGAATTTGGAAATTTCAGGACATAATAAAAATGAATGCAAGGCGCTTTGTGTGCGTGGATACTTTTTCTATCCGTAAGCCGCGACAAGGGCGTGGATGTGAAGTGAGCTTTATTGCTACCGGCTCTCCAGCAGATTGTTTGCAAACAAACCTTTTATCGATGTCTCTATAATGTTTTTTATGTGATATCCCACAGCCTTTTAATCCGTTTGATTTAAGCAATCACTCTCTATGCGTCCTAGCCATGTTCAAACCAAGTTACCATCCTTACGTACGAGTAATGATTTCCCAGTTTTTGCCGATAATGTGTACATCTCCCGAAGGAGTCATCGGGAATTTTACTAGGAAGTCATCTACAGGCTTAGCAGGACATCCGGCGAGCGGGAATCTCAATGTGTTCACTCGTATGCGCAGCGAACACAGTTCTCCACACGTGCGTTCGTCGGAATGGACGGCTATTTCAGTCACGTTTTGGGGTTAACTGACAATAGAAACAGAAACGGTACTTCAAATTTTCCCCCGTGACTAACAAAAATGCCGAATCTCGGACAGCGTAACAAGTACTCTGGCATTTCCACAAAGTGAAGTTGCAAACTTTAATTGGACACGCTGTTTTAATTAACAAATTGGTTGTTAACTAGTTGGTTGTACCAAATTTATGAAGAGTCATCGCGGCTGCTACAAAAGGAGGTTGCATTCGTTGGCGGAATTGTGTTGGTAGGTGCAGCGGTGACGCAGTGCAAAGGTGGAAGTGGCGGTTATTTATCAACGCTCATAGTGAGTGCTTCTTTCGTGTCACGACCGTAATCACCGCCGAAGCTTGAAAACTGCTGGTTTACTCGACAAACAGCTGAGGAAACAGAAGTTGCTGCTTGCATCATGCGCCTTCCATCGTCTTCTTTTAGGGTAGGGACATCTAACGAAGGGACATTGCAGGTTTCCCTCAAAACGCTTCGAAATCGAATTGCGCTTTGAGGACTGTATGTAATAAATGGAATATCAGGAATATGTTACGCGTGTGCCTTCGAGAACTACCATCCTGTAGTCTTTCGACTTAATAAGGCCGCCAGACGTTCCAGTAAAAGAATAGGTAGTTGCATCGTTCTCCTACATGGACAACGCAACTGATCGCAGGGAGGAGACTGTATCTTGCAGGCAATAGCCTCTGATCTCTGTTCAACCGTAGAAGTTGTACATTCCAGATTGCTGGTCCATAATGTCATTAAGCCTAGGGCATAAGCGAAACAGTACAACACCACGGTTGGTAATTGTGTAGTCGGCCGGAATGGTGGTTCAAGGCCGAAGCGAGTTGGAAACTGCCATTTGGGCGCTGAAAGAAATTTTTCAATTTTTCGCGAAGTACTAAAATATATATTTCAGGAAAATTATATGGATTTTTTCGAGTACAATAGTTGTATTACAGTGAGAAAAATCGGATATACCTGAAAGTGACTCATATTCACACTTTTGTTGCGCAAAATGTTCTATCTTTTGTCCTAATAAGGTCATTATATTGGCCTTCCTAGTTGATTTTGAGTTCCAAAAGTGCTTCCGTCGAAATTTTCATAGTGGACTACACATTTTTCGTTGTGCTGAAACGCTCAATTGTGCGTGATTTGGAAGAAGCAATTGAATTTGTGATTATCGGCTGCATTGTGTCTACATTGCATTTTACACCGAGTATCAAAGTAAATTTCTATGAAAGCTGTCACCACGTTTGTGGGTTGGCTATATATCTGAATTATATGTTCAGTCTGTTTCCCTGTCGGTACGTCAGATAGAACACAGTATATTATACCAATTATAACATTT
>LUCH01001497.1:35991-52844 GCA_013368495.1 Paragonimus heterotremus
GCCAGGGCACCATTTAACGAGTGATACGGGGTGGTGACACAGGCGACCACGGGGTGAGGAGTGTTACCGAACGAAGTTCATTTTACGTTGCGTCATATGAAAGCCACTCACTATTCCAGAGCGATATCTGCCTACTCAGGATTTCTCAGACACCCCACACTGAGATCCACCAACGCCACCATCAGGCATCAAAATTGTATTAATTATAAGTAGCTCAACTTGTAGTGAGCTTGCCACGTTTAGGCGTGATGTTTCCGTCACTGATCCGATTCCAGGCGAGGTACCGATTTGTCTCAGTTGTGCCTTTAAATCGTCAAATCTGCCACAGTACTTGTTAGTAGTAGAATCCATATGTTTGATGTCTTTATCCATATCGTTTAACCTGCCAAACAATCTAAGCCCCGTTACTTTTGCCTTGTCGATTTTCCCCGGAAGTGATACACGCCGAGGATTAACTGAGGCCACTCAATATTTTAAGTAGAACACTGTCAATGTGTGTTAGTTATTGAGCAGCCTCCCGTGAAACCAAGATTAAAACGGGACTTCGATCCATGTATTTGTAAGCTGCACTCGAATCTGTTGATCAACTCGTTCATCTATCCTTACTGGCTGATTTCACTAGATGGTGTACCGTTTGTTTTGTCGGAATTTTTGATCCACTGATTTTGCTCGATTTCTTAATCGTTTCGACCGTGCTAGGCGATTGCACCGTGTTGGTCGTCGTGTTTCATGCAACGGAACGGTGCATTTTATCATTTGATCATACCGCATGACTATTGAAGGATATATCTAGCTATGCTTATTGCCATGAAGTTTCATTTGTTCGAGGCAATAATCAGCTTCAAACACCATTACACCAGACTTATTCGGGAGAGATGTTCCAAGTAGCCTGATTAAACAATGGTTGTTGGCAAAATAACGTTGACTAAAGTGGCAGCCGATCAATTATTGTATATTTATTTCGCCCTGCCTATTCACATATTTCAGAGCGCATGCTATTTACTGTTCAGTCGGGTGTTTTATCCGGTTCGCTTTTAGATTTACTGGGTTTGCGAGTATTGGAGCTAGTATAGCAGAGTAGTAGGGTACTGATAATCGTAACACGATTTGGTGGTTTTGCTGGTTTGCATGAAACATGGTATGTAAAATAATTCTAAAAAATATGATTACATATAGTATGTATACTACTTGGAAAGTTCACGTCTGCTGTTCGATGTTTCGTTCTCATGTTACGTTCCTGTGTGACGCAAATCAAGCCACACACTTCCGAGTAAGTCAACCGTTGCCAGCAGACCCTCGAGCTCTCCTGCCAACCTCCGTTTTGACACCGTTCATGGCGTAACACAGGACCACTCGTATGTCCGGTCTTCAAACTCAAAGAGATTCGTGTTATATCTGATTGTGCTTTTATCGGTGATTTACGACCCATTATATTGTGTACTTAAATTTTGTTTGTCGATCAGTTCTGTGGTGGCTGTTTTTTGCTGAATTTTTGAGGCGTTCTAGAACGATTTTACCACACATTGATTGTTGACACAAACAAGTTTGACCCAAACGATAATGATGTTACCGATCGTCAGTTTAATGATTATCACGCTTGTCAGATTTTCAGGTTAGAATGTTCTACCCACGCTAACATTCGATTCTCACGGTGCCGTTATGCATTGTTACTGATCTATTGCCTAAGATTGTTAAACGGGGTCATTCGTTTCGGCGGGAGGAGATACACTGGTCAGGGTCACCCAATCGACTTGATTACAATAATCCCGCTCGATCCAAAACATACGCTGAGTGCATTGACTCTCCTACTTATGAATGTCGATCCCAGCCAAATAGTGGAATTTTCGAGCCATCTGTGGTTGGTGGTCCCCTTCAGAGCTCCGGTTTTAGTGACGCATCGATGTGTGTAAGTCGCCGGTTGAATTCGTACTACTGACAGTTATTCAGTAGTCCGCTATAATCGCATTTGTTTGTGGTCGCATTTACGATGTGCAGGTTGCCTTCTGGTTGTACCGATGGTGAAGATGGACGAAGACGAAGACAGATCACCGGAGCTCAGAGATCATGCCTCCAAGGTGAGCCAGGTTTGTGGACAGTACATGCTCGTCACTTCCTCATAGTATGACTCCTTAGCACATTGGAATGTGTTACCTGTGGGTTACATTATCCGGATGTTTCAGATACAGTGACCTATGTTCGTTTGCTGTTAACTGTTAACAAATATCTCAGCGACTGATGAGCATTGTGGCGCTGACAATCTATATGCGTCGTATAACCAAAATCAACAAGGTAGGAAACGATATTTTTCCGATTAGGTGTACTTTCATAATCATTTGCCGTCGACCGATCGGTGGCGCAAAATTACATTAGTAAACGATGGAGCTTCAAAATAATGCGCTCGGGACAGTGATGTGTAGGCTTCACACAAATAACTCACTCAAATTAAGATGTCATGTTCCCCAAGGCTTTCTGACCCCATTTCAGATAATTGAGTTGAATGCTTCTCACATCAAACAGGAGAGTATTACTAAAGTGCTTTGAGGTGAGTTTCTTTCTAACTTCTGTTAAATTCAAATTTGAACAAGTGTGATCTGATCAATTTTCGTCCTGAAACTCGCACTATTCCTCAGAGTTTAGTGTGTGGCATACTTCTGTTGTGACAACAAAAGACGTTTGACCTGGGAAGTTGTTTATTGCAAATTATCCAGTGCAGATATTTGAAAATATAGAACAGCAAACACAAACATTAGTCTGCACGACTGTCGTGTATTCATATCCTTGGCAGTAGTGCAGCCACATTCTGTTTACTGACACGTCACACGTAGTGTATATACACGTTTCCAATGGTTGCCTCTGGTTCCTGGTGTTGTGATCTGCCCTTTAGTTTTCGTTCGTAAGAGTCCTGCTGTACTAATCACAGACGAAGCTGCGTGTTACACACCACTCCCAGTTGCACGCATAAGCTCACTAGATTTAATTTTTGCTAATTATTGCCTACTTCAAATAAAAAACACAGTAATCTATCCAAATGATGTCCTAAGAGTTGGTAGTTGGCTAATCTTTATTAGACGATCGCCAACCTCTGTAAACAGTTCTTCAATCAATGTCTACATTATTCATTGATTTTGCATGTTATGACCCAAGAGAATGGTATCCCATCCTCTTCAAACTGTTTATAATCAAGGTTTTGTGAAATATACGGGTTGCAGTTTGTGTAGCATCACTTACCGAGTGTTTGCTGCTCGATTCCAACTACAGGTTAGTGACCGAATGGTTAGAAAGTGTCCGTTCATCTGTAGACACGTTATATTTCCCTAAGGAAACGTATTTTAGTCAGCAGAGCCCATGAACTTTTTAAGCAGTTGAAGAGTGTGATTTCTGCTGTGCTGTTTCACATCCCTTGATCAATTGTTTCGCGTATCATCGAATATAAACTTGTATGTAATTCGAAATGACCGGATTTCTGTTCTTATTGTGTTGAAGTTAACCTTCGGCTAGAACTTGTTCTCTATTTATAGTTAGTTTGTCGTGATCAAGAGTTACAGTGAGCCTCTTCTCAGGCTGGAAACCTGGTCAGACGGGGTGACTGATGCAAATTTGGTGTATTTCATAAGGGTTAAACATTAATGTGTTCGCTAATAGATGAAATATACAGAAACTACGTTAAAGTTGCACATCTCAGTAAAATGTGGCCATGTGGAGACGACTGTAAAAACAGACTCGGTAAGTTTAGTTAGTTAGGTTGGTTCAAAAGCTGATGGTTTTTAGGAGGTAAGAAATATTCTAATTTTGAGCACGTGACAAAAATGGTTTGGTCTTGCGAATAACCATTCCATCCAATCTCTTGCATATGCTACTCAAAGCAACCCAAGACCGGATGTCATGTACCCAAAGGGCTGTAACTGTCGGCACTGTTAGCAATGATTGTGGCCCTCTCGAGTTCATTGACTTCCGCAACTTAAAGTTCCGGTGTATTTTCAAAGTCCCCTCTGTGTTTTCCAGGTCGTTCTATGATCCCCTTCAAACTCATAATGAGCAGTTGCAGAATTCTTTATCCTGACCTGATATTCATAAAAACTAATTTTGGTACCTATTCGGCTCTCAGTTCGCCTTTTTCTCCTGTTCTGACACAATCTGTCTAATGTAAGCCTGTGATAGACTTCAGCATTTAATTCTACGCATGTAGCCGCAAGTTCCCGCAAAAATTAAGAAATCCTTAATGTGTGCTAAAGTTGAACGGAGTGTCACCGCTTCAGCAGGCTGCACCATGTTGTCCACTCCGTTCAAGACGCACTAACCAACCTAGGGTGCTGCTTTTTGTGTGGAATATTGGTCTTATTTGTTCATTCCCTAAGCACCGAAATACAACTCACGTGACACCGTATGTTTGATAATAAGCTTCGAGTGGGTATAGCCATACTACAAAAAAGATAGTAGCAGACGCACAATGTGGTCACTTTACACTGTGGTCCGATTGATCGTAACGCATCCGATACATGTGGACGTACACATCCGTGACTCTGGCCCTTCGATTGACAGGCTAATTACTTGCATGACTCTACAGAGTAGTTGCAGCAGCTCTTTGGACATTCGAGCAAGGTACCGATTGAATTCGAGGACGGCAGCGGTGAGGCTATTTACTGTAACATCCGAATGCATGACAGTTCGGCTTCATTGGCCAGGCTTCGGTACTAGCTTTCCGAATTGCTCGATCCGTACCCGCTCGCTCATATGTGAGTCGTCAATCCAGTTAGATTGGCCCGCTCTAGTGAACGAGCTGGTTCGGCGTAGAAGGCGGAACTGAATTAGCGTTGGTGGCACAAGTGAAATCAACATGGTTTGTCAGGGTTCGGTGACACGCTTATATCAAGCCGTGTAGCTGATGTTTAACAACTTATGCCTCAATTAAAATAACTGAAAACACGGGGTAATAAAAGACATAAAATGAAATTAAAAATTGCAGGCAACATACCATTACTGAGTGTGTCGTCCACAAATTAAGTGAGAGGATTAACACTAGAATAACCGGAAAGCCGTCCACCCAAAAACCGCCACAATGGCTATTTTGATCAGTCCCAAAATCTGAGAAGAATTTAGACTGACGTCCTCGACAATTTTGTTAAATTCCTTTAGCGGGGAAGAACCCAATTCCCCGAAAATACCGTTTCATTTGCCTTCGCAGTGGCCTAGCTCATTACTGATTGTAGTGACCTTCGTAGTCGGCACGGTCATGTGCCACTTCATTCGCCACGTGTGTTCTCAACCTTTGTGCCAAATTCTGGCGCCCCGCCCACACGCACATCCTTTAATTGGGACATCATTGTACTGTCTGGATCTTTGTCTGGTCCACTTTTGTCTTTGTTTTCTGATTGGTCACAAACCCTTTAAATATGGTCTAGCTTATGACCTTGTTGTCCTCGGATTGAGTGACATAAAGTGGCTCTGTCCGGAGGTCTATCTTTTCTCTGTGTTCATCCGTTAGCATTGGTTGATTGAGTTAGCCGGGAAGATTCGTATCAATCTGGCATATTTCGTAGTCCGTTGTTCAGAACCGTTGAACGTCTTTCCGTTATCTACCGTTATTCCGTTATCTATTTACGCGCTCGTAGGCCGTATACTAGGTTACAGTTGAAGGAAATAGTTTATCGTCTTTCTCGGTGATCCCAGTTACAAGGTGATACACGTAATGAATAATGATGTGGGTTAGGGAATGTCAAATTTCGAGGGAAGGTCGGTCGAGGATAGTTGCTGTGCTGGTAGGATGTCTTTGTTTAGATTATTCAGTTTTCGGTACGTATCTTCTCTATCACAGAGGACTGTCCAACGCTGAAAACCTAAGAGAAAATGGAGGTAAGTTTCTCGAATTCTTTGCGACAGCTAGCTGGGAGTTGTCTCTCCACGCTCCATGTTTGGATCATCTGAAAACGAAAGAAACCACAGTGAAGTACCCGCACGACAGACGCCAATGTATTGTGTCAACGTACTGTGTTCACTAGTAATAATTCAACAGCCAACAATTTTGCGGACACTGCAACTTACAGTGTCTTCGCTTTGCTCTTCTTCTTGTGATCCTGTCTAAAGTTGATAGACTCGAGAGAGAAAATGGTTAACATGCGAATAAAGCTGGTCCCGAAAAACGCCGTTTAGGTTACACACCTAGTAACACATCAGATAACTGCAAAGGCATGGGAATGAAAGCACATTTTTTTCGTCGTTTTTTTCGTTTCCTACACGTCGAAATAGCCAACAATTCAAAAAATGAGTGGGTAGACAGATAACAATAAAATTTTCTTTACAAATCGCTGATTCCAGATACACAATAACTCGGAAAAGCATGAGTAGAAAAAACTCAAGCCTATATCTCTAATTCCAGAGATCAGTTACAAATTCCTCTTCGAGACCGGCTTATTGCCGAGATTGAGTTACACAAACTAATACGTGAATTAGTGTTTTCGGATAGTCAAAGTTTACAGTCTGTTCGCGCATTTTGCCACTAATACCGCGAGTTAATGCTGCTTAACTAACAGTCTTCTTCCCTCAAACGGAGTCATTCCACGAATGTTAGACCATTCAGGAACCCGAACAAAATCGTCAGTTGCTTCTCCGCACGAGCTAAAACCTACATCTGGTAAACTCGTCGTGCGGTCAAAAACGTCTACGCTCAATATGTTGTTTTTGGAATGCGAGGTGTTATCACCGCGGAAAAGTGGGCCAAAATACATCCATTTACTAGCCACCGAAAGCTTGCCTGAATTCCAGCATATAGTTTAGCACGCATCAAAATGCTCCCCCAATTGTTGGTCACATACATGTACAACTTTTGTTTAATCATAGAGATATACGTACCGGAAGGAGGAGAAACAGCACAACGCATCAGACCAAGCAAAACCCTTGGAAGTACTAGAATCAGAAATAAGTAAACTGCCAGGAGTAAAGAAGTTATGAATATCACAGGATGAATGACCGTCAAATATTTTAGATGTTGGGTTTTGGAGGTAACATAGAGAGACATCACATTTTCCACCAGCGTCTGCATCCGCAACATGTGAAAACCAGTTCTCAAAACTTCAAAGTGCACAGCATCATCTATAGGGTATTGTACACATTTTCATATTCCGCTTTATTTTTACATACAGTTTGCA
This sequence comes from Paragonimus heterotremus, assembly GCA_013368495.1. Lineage (NCBI taxonomy): Eukaryota > Metazoa > Platyhelminthes > Trematoda > Plagiorchiida > Troglotrematidae > Paragonimus > Paragonimus heterotremus. The sequence goes on from LUCH01001497.1 coordinate 43,134, forward strand.
CCACTTTTCATTGTACAGAATAAACATCACTTGTTTGAATTGATTTCTGCTTACCAATACACTTTTGGTGCGAGCGTCTCGTCTCCTTGACGCTCTTGTTCCACATAGATTGGGAGTGCCTGTAGCGAGCTATTCGGCTACTGCGTCTTGTACTGAATACTGGCATTTATACCTTTGTATTGGGTTAGTCCCCTACACATCTGTGATTACAGTGCGACGGACCGATCGTCTGACAATCGTTAATATCTTCAGAGAAATCTGATTCATCAGACTAGATCCGTAAATTTTCTACCGAAAAGAAGCAAATGATTGCATAACCTCGAATGAATGAGATTTCGCTATCGCCTTGAAACCTGCATATTCAAGTACTGTTAAATCGATCGAGACGCTTTGACCTAATCCATTCAGTAACGCGTAATCAATAATTACACTAGAGCTGATTCAGACGGTTGCACTAATCGGAATATCCTCCAACTCAGAGGAAGCATCAGAAATGTATATCGAAATGAATGGAATTATACAGTACTATTGGCAAAAGTCACAATAATAATGCACTCTCATCTCGAATGTTAGCTAATCAGATAATCAAATTATCCAGCGGAAAAACCGTTCAGAATGGAGCAACCAAAATCTATCCGATAAACTGATCATCAGTCGACGGGAAATGAGCTCATCAAAACAATCACCTAAAGATTTGGGTGACAATATGTCGAACAGTACTAAACAAGAGAATTTTAGTAGACACATCATGACAGTCCCAGAACAGGAATGAACATACACATTCTCATAGTAAAATATTCATCACATCCAATCACAACACGCAACAAGCAGTGAAATGTAAGCAAATTTAGCACCGACTTTATGCAGGCAAATAAAACAGCAGTTGATATGACATTAAACAAGCCCGACAAGCATGCTAAACAGACTTTCAACAGTATGCTCGGAACACCATTTTGTGTTCCACGTTTCTTCTATTTCCCTCCAATATACGTCTTCAAAGCATCTGCTGCTTGAACATGTTCAACCAATGAACTTTGAATCCCCGGACAAGACGAACGATCACACATAAATCAGGGAGGGAAATCATGACATTCGTGCATCTTTATTTCAATTTCAAACTTATACTGCACGATGCAGTTTTGGTGACCGAATAAAAATGCAGCTAACAGATCGAGTAATTGTTGAAATCAACGTCATTAGTCTTCAGGAAACTTATCACTACTAAACTAACCATCTCTTCAGTTAGCTAGATTTCTCTGTGAGCTTGTTAAAGAATCACAGCATTTGAGTCACGTTGTTTTAGTTGAAACTGCTCCACACCATCAGAATAATCGTAAGTCGTGTGGTCATCAACATTCTCAAATTGCATCCCAGTTTATTGACTCCGAATGCCACAATTGCGTGATGTGATAGGTCACATTTAAACCGTCTGCCGTAGTTCGAGGTCGCGTTAAGTCCACGGCTTGTTGATTCGAAGTACTATCCTAATCTTGATCCTGAAAATACATATCTATGACATGTTCTTAAAATTGTGTCCAATGTTCTTTTGGCTACATAATCTGCAACTGGACATTTCATGTGTATTATTTTACCTTTTTGATTGAGTGTTTTCCCAGTGATGTTTTTCAGCGTGTGACAAATACAGTCAATGCTAATCTGGAGTATGTTACAACTGATCGAGATTCTATCGTCATATATATTTCTACTAGCGGTATGCAATTGGTACATACAGTCACAGTATTCTTCGTCCCGAAACACCGAATTAGATGTGACAACTCCCCAGTATAGTCTACTTGACAGATTATGGCGATTCAAATGTGCTTCGGATTTCTAAGTCCTGGTTCAACATTGTTTCTATGTGTGGATTGGAAAATACATCACATAACGCATCTATCTGGTGTGATGGTTGTCTGACCCGTACTACTGTTGTGATCCAAGAACGCGGATGGCACAAGGGTTGTTTATTCGACAAAGCAATACATGGGTTAAGCATTTAAACAAAACCACTCATTTACACGCGGTAGTCGGCCTTAGACCGTCTCGGCTGCCACAGACGTCAATGCTCAGTCCCATTAAGTATCAGGGACCATTATGGGCGATGCTACACTTTGATGATCCTTCCTGCATTTTTCCTGTGGCTTGTACGATGTCAAAATATATGCTCTGCACCTACTGCTGAATAGCCGCGGCATGAGTAGTATAATACGATCGCTCATCTCCACTGCACTACTACTGAAGTTTGCTCCCATTGTCCTAGAATCGGCTCGGCCTTAGCACGCTACTTGCTGCACCGTTTTGAGCGCTACTATGTTTGTCCAGTCTTGTTAATGCGAATTAACTGAGATCTTCATGGTCCAATTCGTATCTTGCTCCGCTGATTCCACGTCCGCTTTTACGAGCCAGAGTTCTATTCCAAAACGCTACGAGGTCTTCGTTTAGAGGTCCAGTGCACCTTCTTCGAGCTTGTTGGTGTTTACTGTCGCAGTTTTCAGTTAGTCATTTCTTGCTGTTTGGGCAGATTTCTATCGATGGTGGTTGTTTTGATATGTTATACTGTCAATGGTCTACCCATTCTGAGTTTTGCTCGCATCCCGCGGCTGAACTGAATGTCAAAGTAATACCGTCTCTGATTTGGTCACCCATTGCATTAGGGATGTACATGCACGCAGCAACTGTTTCTGAGGTCGGAATGTACAGTGGCATGAGATCAGGCACGTCTGTCACAGCTGGATCGCCTTTTTGAGTCGTCATAACCATGCTTAAAAGCACGTATACATCAGACTGAAGACCTGTCTACCTCATTACGATCAGGTCGCCTTTGTTTACGGTTGAATAGCAATTAACGACGCACCGTCCACACACTTACACACACTGTCCAAGGTTCAATCACACTGGTACAAACTGTGCTGGAGGGCGTGCTGGATGAGCTAGATTCACCTCAACTGCAGAGCGTAGTATCGTGTTGTTGAGGAAAGTTTTACTGACCCCAGAGCTTATCCCTTTTTATGGTTTTCTTGAAGTGTTTTATAATTTTAATGTCTGGTTTTTGTGTTACTATTGTGAAAAATAACTTTTATCGCTTTTCTTTCAACCTACCATTGATTGATGAACAGACCCTTTATTGAAGCAATTTCTACATTTCAGATCATTATCTTAATTAATCTATGAGTGCTAAGACTCAGTGTTTGTATTTTGCCTTAGGTTTGGGTTTCATAACACAGCGGCCCCAGAGATCACGCTTTTTCTATTTTGTGTTGGCTGAGTTCGGGTCACTACGATCAATATGTTTTTTTTTTTACATTTTTTAAAAAATTTTATGAAGTTATTCGTGGTTCCGCTTTAGTTGTCCATACTGCTGGCTTTCTCAGTTCTTAGAAAATGTGCTATCATGACCCATCACAGTGACGATTCAGTACTGTCCATATTTAAAGACTGAGAATCTACAACAGTCAAGTACTAAATTCAACAAAGTATGCAGCCGTACTTCCTTCACAGTGGAAAGCTAATCAGATGTCAAAAGAAGATTGGCAATCTAGAATAGAAACCGGCGTAAATTTGCAGCTGGACGGCTGTAGGACTGATTTTTAGAATTCGTGTCATGGGCCACCTCTCAAACGGAGAGCTAGTAGAAAACACTGTCTTGAAATGGAATAGTTAACAGCCGGATATGGTTGGCTTCTGGAATCCCAAATACGTTGTGTTATCAACGTTAAAAGTGACTAACTGGCGGCCCCTCTTAGGGGCCATTCCGTTCAGTCCCGAAAGGTATCGCTTGTTAGAATGATTACCTTCTAGGTTTCTTTTGAGAATGGTTTCATTCGTCCTCATTGTGCGGTATAAATCAATCAGGTTCCGAATGCGAACAAAACTGAAACTGAACTCATTCAAGCAGAGATGTAGGGACGTTATTGTTATTCAGGTCAATGTTTCAACTGTATGGAGTGCGTGTATGGTGGCCGAATCCAAATCGGATTGAACAGGTCAGTACTTGTTTTCAAATGACTCAGCTGCACTAACATGAAACGCACTCTTATGGAAACGAAGCTGGTAGATCGTCAATTATAAGTGGGTCGTTCACGTCCATTTGAACTATTCCAGTGTATGCGTCGCTTACTTCCTCCAAAACATTCTTCCGTTCTATTGCCAGGTCTCATTCAGGAAGTGGGCACACATATATTTTCAATTGTGTCTGAGTGCCGCTTGGATCTATACAACAACTCTGCAGTCGAGTAGCAGGCCGCATTCAACGACCGTGCCAGAATGAAATTATGCGAAGAACTGAAGTCTATCCGTTAAAACTACTGATCGCATTGGTAAAAACTTGACTGGTTGCACAGGACTCGTCGGTTGGATGCATGGCCCAACGTGTTCAATCTGACGATTCCATAGAAAGCATGAGGCATGATCTTCAGATGTTACTTGGACAGTAAATCGTATGATACAGTCATCCTGTCATTCAAGTTGTATCCAGAACGGAAGACGATCCTAACATCTAGTGTCCATGCAATCCGGATTCAAAAGTCTGAGACAATAATGAATGTCTGTGACTATTAATATGACAACTTTGTCGCCTACGAAGTGAAACATTCTTGGTATTTTTTGGCATCGACTTCATTTGATCTAATGACTGAAAACGTATGCCCTTACGCGGACTGTGCTATGCCAGGTAAGCTATGAACTTAGACAAGTAAACTGGAAAATTCATATTAGGATTCCATCACCGTAACACACTACCATGTATTCGGCGTCCATCAAATCGTTCAGGGGTTGGATTACCATAATGGAAGCTATCTTGAATAGCCAATACCGGCTTCCATCAACGGAACATCGTCAGTAGCAGCAGTTTTATTTAGAGCGACACTGGTTTAAATAAGCAGGTAGGCAGTGGTAGGTAAGTGTGACCACTGCCCGAATGTGAACCCACACCCATTCTGTGGTAACTTGTGGTTCAACCCTCCAAACCCTCATATCGGATTACTAGTCGTTTTCTTCTCCCAGAAACAGGGCTATACAGCTCAGCACTGTCGATATCGTTGTAAGGTCTCCCAAAAACAATGAACAATTTTTAATATTCGTAACATCAACTGAGATGTTATCCGTATCTGCCGATGGTTTTCTTCAAATAACTCCAACATTTTCAATGATCGATAACGAGTACGTTACTCACCCTCAATGTACATCGCTGTAGCATCAAAGGTGGTGTGTTTGCATGCACGTGCCATTGCCTATTTGTGCACCACGAGTTTGTATTCCTCTGTCATTCAATCTGTGACTCTAATTACCTACAGCTATCAGAGTAATATACTTATGGTATACGCGTCGTCTTGTCAAAGTCAGTTACTCTTGAAGAGTTTTGAACATATCTCCGTCCCCCCTGAACATCCATCCCAACTGCTGAATTATGCACCTTCATCGTTCATCTTGTTAGGTGATTTGCATCTTCCGAATTAAATCAACCAGACTGTAACACAGGTCACGTTTTTATGACTCCATCTCAATAATCTATCGCCTTGAGAAGGATGCGTATTGCACAATGACTAATTACTGGGTAGTCCAAAAGGAACTACGTGGTTAACTTTGACCTTAACCAAAACGACCTGTTTGGACAGCATAACAATCACGGTGCGGAATACTGGTCAGTAATAACCTCAAATGTCTAAGACAAAATTCCCCGGTTGTTCCAAAAGTCTAATGCATAAGTTTTCGTCTGTCTTTGCCTTTCCTTTAAATTCTCCACCGATCTGATTTGGTTTGGTATCAACATCTAGATTTCCCCTAATAGCGTCATTGATGTTTACTTAGACTACATGTCTTGAGTAGATTGTGTGATCGTTAATATCAGGAATCGGAAGCATTCTGTTTTCAATACTTCCAACAATAATTCCGGTAGAGGGGCATAAATCATCGTTGATATACAACGTTTAGCCTTTCATCATTTCTGCTATGGACAACCTCATCATATTGTAGCAGTCAATATAATCTGAACACATCAGTTAGGTAGCCGTGTTAGTGCTGTTCACGGTATGAACAGAGATTCTGGCTAGCTCATTGGACTGACGATGTCGAGGAGCAGTGAATACTGACAACAGCCGATTTGTGACGGCCAGTCACATTATTTTTCGTCAGTAAAGTATGCCGCTATAAAAGACCACAGTTAGCGGCACACCTTCCCAGCTAAATATTTTTTTCAACAGTTGTGTCGTAAATTCTACACGAGGTGTTTTAGTAAGATACCCCATCGATCATCAAGAGTATGTCACTAGTCAGTTTAGTTTTAAGTCTATTGTCAGCAGCTCAGTAACCAAGACAGACAATACAGATTTGAAAAAAATGTGCATTTAGCTAAATTAAGAGTGACATTACAATTTAAGAAAAAAGATAGGAGACAGTGCTAGTAATCGCTTATTATGTTGCTGTTCATTGGGAACTGGAATAAACACTTCATCCTAAAAAATTTCAATAATAACAAATCCTGAAGTAATATAATTGATAACCATCTGAAAAATTACAACATGCAAATCAGGTCCAAGTGGAAAAAACTGTATCTACACAGAGAGACGGGAAAAAGCGTTGGTAGGGTGTTGGTGACAGCTGTTGATGATTGAGCCACGTAACTAGATACACGACTGACGAAGATGTTAGTGAACCCACATCAGGATTCTTATGGCAAGCATACAAAGGAGCATGAGTGCAGAAAACCAAGCTGAAATTTACGTCTGCAACCGAAATCCCCCAAAAATGCACATCAAAGCAGGCCACTACAACTACACTAGAGTTAACATCAAAGGTAGTCTGTAGATCAGTCGCATTAAGGTCTAACTTTAGAAAATAATTCGGAGAGTAAAGCTAACCAATAATGTTTTAAGGTTCTTCTGTGTAGTAATTGCGTTGGGATAGACACATTTTATGGTTATACTATAATCTGTATCAGTTTTGAATACTCAACAATATCCGCGAATCTATCTAGCTCACCTCGAGAGCAAGTTTTAACGAAGTAGCGATAACACACCGAGTGAACCAAAAACATTTTAAACTTAGTCCGATGTATACACAGAGAGATTGTACATGAGGTAGAATAACAGTAACACCATGTTCATTCAGTAGTTGCAATCATCACACCCACCGCCGTTTAAATGAATGTCTGAGTCGTTACATTGATAAAGTTACTTCATCAGACGTGCACAAGTTCTTGTGTGTACCGTGTGATACAAGCTCAGAGGGTGAATTTTTGGCGTCACATCGCACCTCCTCATTGTCAGATGAAATATACGATTTGATCAGCATGTGTATGGTGGAGCTGTACTGAAACAAGGAGGTGGTGTGGTGGAATATGCCAGTCGGTTATTTACTCCTGCTGAACGAAACTACTCAACTACAAAGAAAGAGTGTTTGGCGATCATATGGGCATTGGAAACATGGAGGCCGTACTTGCTCGGCCGACGTTTCCATGTGGAGATTGACCACAAGCCGTTGGAGTGGATTAAGTCGGCAAGGGACCCACATATCACATTGTACAGTTTTGGTGGTTTCCGTCTAACTGCTTTTGTGTTAATCAAGCCATCCACTTTGTAGAAACCGTCACGAGGCTAAATTCACAACTCACTCCGTGCCTCATTAGCTTGACTTGTTTTTTTCAGGATCGACATCAATAAACAGGGGTCAACGTACTGAGTTTCGGTTTTCATCGTCGTTTGGTTTACGACAATGAGAACTGACTAATATTATTCTTTTGAACTGTTCTAATACTATGTCCTCGCTAGACCACATAGAATTCTGGTAGGACAGTCACTTCAAACCTTCCTGCTTGGACACGTTTCAATACGACCTTCGATACCACCCAACGAAAGAACAGGTGACGAATCTATGCACGTCATTTTCACAATCAGTCAATGCGCATCATTACCAGTTTCAGTGATAGAATGTGTCGACTCCGGATCCTGCTTTAGATCCGTGTGGGTTTCTAATTGATCCGGAATACCACAAAATGGTTAATGGACATTCGATGGTTCTAAATTGAAAACATTTGTAAAGGTGGACCACAACGCCTGGGTATATCGCTTATCTAATAGGGTTGATTCGACGTTGACTCTGATATTGAAAACTCGATTAGGAACTACTAGAATAGTTTTAATCAAGAAGGAAACAAATGGGTACTGAGACTACTGTGACTTGCACAGAGATGCTACCAGTTCCCAGGAGATCCACCAACGATGTGTATATTTTGTTTGAACTGTGGATGAGTCTACGCTCAAATCTGACGGTCTAGTAGAGTAAGATGTCCGAATCACAAAGCCGTACTGTCGGACCTTCAAACCTTAATAGATGATCAAATCAGAGACACGATTAGTTTAACATTCAATGGAATATTTGGACGTGATAATGAGATATGGTCAAAGCCTATCACTCAACGAAATTTAGTCAACATGCAAGAAATAGCAATCGAAAATCCACGACAGATAGTGTTAGCCAAACGCGCGGAACCGGACAGAAAAGTACACGATGTTTAAATGGAACCCACAGTGTGTTGTGTACTGGAATTTTTGTTCATAAACGCTAGTGCTTGAGTGGTGAATAAGCGTGCGAATTGGACAGTAAACATCTTGTTCTACCGAACCGCTTTTGCGTTACAATTGCTTGAAACTATACACACCAGACTGCATCGCGAGTAGATTTTCTAGATCGTGTTGAAGTCGTTATTGTTTTGGAAAGCGAGAAACTCGTAACAAGACATGAATTGATTCTGCTATCAGGAAGGCACCAACTAGAGCTCTGGCAAAAAATGAGACATCGATTCTGAGCCGCAAAAGTCGGTTATCGCATCGAGTGACTCAAGAGTCGATATTTTCTCTTGCTACTAGAAATTCTTACGACTCCTGGGAGTAAACTGAGCAACAAAGTCTCACAAAATCAAATATCTTCCAAAAGTACAGGCCTTACAACAGGAAACTAAGTGACAGATAAATTACGTGACGAAAGGAGACACCAACGGGAAAGCCGAGAGCTCGTACAACTCTCCTTTCTCGATGACAAAGAGGATCAATGGAAGATTTCAATTTTTGTTTATTTTGGAAGATTTCACAAAATCGGTTTAGATGACATTGTGACTGTTCTGATATTGCCATAAGTTTCTGACATGTTTCAGACCTCAAGGATATTAACAGTCTTGAACTTGTGTTCAGCACGTTGGTAGAGGTCGATCAAGCAATCGGATTGTGATAAAACGGTTTTCACTGTTGCGAAAAACAATGTCGATTTAACCGTATCTGTTGGGATCTCGACTGGCCCACTCACATTCAGGTGACTGATATCTGACGCGTTGACGAGATAGAGCATGCGATGAATGTTTCGATCGCACTGCAAAACAGAACAGTTTGGCTTACGGATCAGCGGTTCAAAGTAATAACAACATGTGATACTACTCAGTCAGTCTGTGTTTTGTGATCGAATACTGCTGTCTCCGCTCAGGCCTGATATTTATTGTTTTTTTCATAAAGGTAGTTGGGCAATGTTGACATGTTTATGAGGGCTGTGTGTTAAGCTTGATTCACCTGTTCCGTCACTAATTCTGCCAGGATAGTTTATCTCAGTATTATTTATACGTTGAGGCGCACTTACCAAGATTACTTAAACCTACCGGGGCAAGTCATCATCATCATCATCATCATCATCATCATCATCATCATCATCATAACAGCCATGAGCCTGACCAAA
>LUCH01001497.1:52944-64402 GCA_013368495.1 Paragonimus heterotremus
GTTGTCAGATAAGCTTCCTGTGTTGTGAACTGGACAGTCATGACTTTTCGCTAACTCATCGGAATAAACCAGCAAAAAGGTAATGTGTGCACTTACTGATAATAGCCTACAACCTTTGGTTGGGGTCACATCGTACTTCATCTGGTTGTTGGTGTAACTCGAGGAATTGGTGTTTAAAGTTGCAAGGCTATAAAATTCCCCTACAAATACGTTAGATCGTCGGTTAAGAATATTTTTGACTCAAACTTTAGATGTAGTTGGTGGTCGGTTGTCCTCCGAACTGACGATTAGCTTGGGAACTTTTGTCACTATACTGGATATTATTATTATTATATTATCATCAGCCAATCAGCAAAAAACAATTCCTCCTGTGAAAATCGGATCAGATCTACTGGAAGAATGAGAAAAGAGGATCACTCTGAAAGAGAAGACAGAATGAAATTGTTAGTAAAGCTACGGTTAGAAAATAATCTGGTCAAAATATCATCACTAACACTTGCGGACGAATCGAAGACACGTACATAGAATCTATCAGTTAGTACACCGGCAACATGGTTGTGTTTGTTTGTGGTCTCTACCTGAATCACAGAGCCTCAAGTTACACTAACTTCCTGACCATATTAGAAGCTGTTTTTAAATATAGCAACATTACAACTGGGACTCAAGATGTGAAACAGAAAATAGTTTCAACAATTAGCGAAATATCTTAAACGAGTGTATTCGACACAGCGACGGCAACACATTAACAAGCCTCTCAGAAGAAAAGAGCGGTGTAATCTTATTACCTGACAAGGGACGTCTCACTGTTATCCTGAACATGAAGGACCACAAGAAGAAAACACACGAACCACTACAGGATGCAGTTACCGACAAGAATCGTGAAATGACACACGAAAACTGTGGAAAATTAAATAAGAAGTACCTGGAAAAGTTTGAAAAGACAAAGATATACCACAACAACCGGACAAAACAACATGAAACCTAAAGGTTTTACAATATCATCTTTCATGGTCTATCAAAATTTTCCAATGATAAAATACCTATTTGTTCTACAGTGTCACTGCGTGGATAGGTAACCTTTGAACTATTATACGGTGCATAATTTCATATTTTAACTTGGTTTTTTCACGCACGGTCTACCTCAATTACTCTGTGAAAAATCCACATTTGTTTACAGTAGTTCGAACTAATCACACATTTTCTGGTGTGTGCGTCTCGTCTTTTCTGTGCTCGAAGTCAGCGTGGTCAACTGCTTACTCATTTCACCGGGCTTGCAAATGACAACACTGAAAGGCCCAATTAAAAGAAAGCTATTTCGGAATCTATTGTTCTCGTTTACCCAGTGACACTCCTATCAGATGACTGTTTTTGTACTTATTCTTTTATATCACATAAGTCCAACTTACATCGGAGAAGGTGAACACCTCATATATCAAGATGAAACCACGCAAGCAATTCGCTTGAACAGTTTCTTGCGAAAAGTCACCAAACCACCATTGAATAGAACGAAGTCGTGGTCCACTTCGTTGTAATCACACTGCTTATCTCAATCATGATCACGCTGGCTAAATAGACAACAGTGACACTTGTAGAGGGATGTAGAGTCGTTGAAACTGATAACAGGGATAATCGAATATATAGGCTGCAATTGCCTGATCTTTGTCTCGCAAAGTACTTCAAGTTCGACCGAAAACTGAAGAAACTATCGAGTGGCACACTGACGAAAGCAGCACTTCCAGGATTGGTAGTCGAAAGAACTATGCCACTACTTGAACAAATTGTACCCCTGGCCAATGAACCAGAAATGTGGACAGACTACATTGACAATCTTTTTGTCATCTTGAACTACAATAGATTGTCTTAAAACTCATCAATCCACTAACTTTACGCTCACTCCGATACAGTTTACCAGAAGAGAAGTAGAACACTGCCAACTACCATTTCTAGATATCTTAGCCAGATGGTTAGATACCAACGTCTGCGGGAACTCGCCACGAACCGAGCAAATTCCGAACTTTTTTGGTAATCATCCGACCGCTGACAAAGGGAGTTCAATGGGAACTGTTCAAATATACAAGAAGATAGTATTGTTCATTGAAAATAAGAAAAATCAGAGAAAACCACTTATTCGACATTTTCACAAACAACTCTAATTCTGATGAGTAGTAGGGAATTTCGATTTTCATACAGATTGAACATCATCCACAACTGATCGCAGCTGTCGCATTCTCATAGACTTTCCAGTCGGCCCATTTCGAAAATGCATTAGACCCGAGTTTCACTCTCATCAGAAAGCTCGTCATTAGTGCATGTCCTTGCTACCGCCGGAACTAGGATGGCGGTGACGCTGTTCATGAAGCAACCGTGTTGATCACTGTGCCATTGACCTCACACTGGGCACGACCGAATTATTATATGTGAACGCTCAATCACTTTCGCTTTCTACCAATTTTTCTCGGAAATTCAACTAACAGAAGCAACTCTTGTCAAACGCATCAGTTTACCTCAAGCCAAGGTTATTTAGGAAGCAACTACACTTGGAATACAGCTGGCGCACAAATCAACCGCAACCCTTCGGAGTAGACTCGTGAATATCAAGGGCAAATTCCCGTCTAAAGTACAATCAAACGTAATCTGCAGCATCTGTGGACAATACAACAAATAGTATATTAGTGAACCGGGAAGAAAACTGAATAAAATGGTAAATAAAAGTACATTGGCAATAAACTGACAAGACTAAAATGTCACATGCATCAGTGCATATAAACAGTGAAAACAACCAACTCAACTTGGGGCGTATGACAATACCGATGGAGGGCGAACTGGATACGCATGTGAACTATTCGCAGCGTTGTACTTATAGCAAAACTCACTCAATCAATATGTGGGATTCTGAACCGTCCGGAAGGAGAGACAGTGAATTAACCAATCAATTGAGAGCACCATTTCGTCAACGTCGATATAACTGATGATCAGGAGAAGCATCAACTATCACTCACATTTCAGACATAACAGCTGAACTGCTTAGCATGTACTTGTTTGACCTTTTACTTGTTATTCCTACTGTTACCTCTTGACCTCATCTCTTGAATTCCCAGTTACCACCAGCTGATAGAGCTTTTTTGTATGAAATGCTGCTTGCATTTTCAAAGTGCAAAGGCTGCTTCAAGACTGGGGTATTCATTTCTGCACCTTCTTTATTGTAGGCAGTCTGCTTAAGCTATGGAAACCCTCACTTACTTGAGTAGAACCATCTCGACAACCTGTAATATTGCTGATGCACAGCTTGCGATGTTTGGGTCACATACTCTGCACGACACCTGAGCGTTCAGCATACGGGACTATATACTGAGATCACATAGAGTTGAGTAAAACCGCACGGTGCCCAAGCAATAGCATGGTCACAAAATATGAAAACTCCGACTGCCCCATCAAGCTAGTTGGGTAAGTGGCGCACTCCTGGATGTGGTCCTCGTGACCACTGAAATCGCTCGTTTAGAAACGTTTTCCTATATGGCGATGTGTGGTAATCAATGGTTTACCTGCATTCATGCTAATTTGTATGGAATGGCAATCACATCTTTAAAATGCGAAGTGCTGCTTCAAAACTGAGACATCTCCACTCCTACTTTCTTCATTACAAGTAATCCGCTTGTGATTATGGACAATTTCACATAATTGGGTAGCACTAATGTGGTGAGGGGGATCGATCCTGCTACTCAAACCACTGCTATTCAATATTGGGTTCAGAGCATATATTTTGACATTGAAGTAGTCGCAGGAAAAATACAGGAAGAAACATCGGAGTGCAGCATTGCATGAAATAGTTCTTGGTACGTAATGGAACGTAAAAATACTGAGCATTGGCGGTTGTGAAAACCGTGACGGTCTGTGCCGATACCGCGCGCAGTTGGGTGTTTTTATGTGTTGTCTTGTTGAAACACATAACCCATGTGCTGGTTTCCTCAATAAGTAACCCTTGTGCCTTCCGATTTCTTGGCTCAGAACATTGTCTCGTCAGTCTATAATATTGCTGATGAGATATCAGCGAGGATAGCAAAAGCATGAGTTGCTTTTGCTAAAATGCGTCATCTGTGGCGTCGAAAAGACGTTCGGTTGTCGCTGAAAAGATGAATATATAATGCTTGTGTATGTTTTGTTTTGCTCTATGGTTCGGGAACAATGGTCTGTTCGCAATGAAGATGTCAACAGGCTTGCTACATTTGGTCTTCGTTTTTCCTCCAACTGGCGCATATTAAGTGAACTGATCGCGTGGGCAATGTGGCAGTTCACCGACGCGTATTCCGGAATGCTCGGGATGCGCGATTAATTGCTCGACTACTCACGGTACATAGCTTGCGTTGGTTGGGTCACATATGCCGCATGCCACCTGGATGTTCACCGTACCGGGTATTATATACTGAGGCCACCAACAGTTGATGGTCAAGCAACAACATGGTCACGAAATGTGGAGACCCTGACTGCTCCACTGAGCACAGTGGGTAGGTGTCGCCTACCTGGATGGGGTCCTTGTGTTCACTCAAACCACTGGTTAGAGACGCTATCCGAGATGGCGATGTGTTGCAGTCAATGGCGTACCTGTATTCATACCATTTCTGGTTCTTCCGCTTAGTCTTCTTTTTAGTAACGTTTTCTTCTAGGATATTCCACGTCACTGTTGAGGTGAGCGGCGGCCCGAGCCACAGTACCTTTTGGTCAGGCTCGTGGCTGTTATGATGATGATGATGATGATGACGGAAAAACCATTAAAAACGTCTGTACAATAAAGGTCGTCAACATTTCAACGACCCGGACGGACACTCAACTGAATGTAGTGATTGTGACTACATACGAGCTTATACTGCTGCACTGCAAATTTACCCACTAGATTTTTTGCGCAATCGCTAGTGTTAGACCTATTTCAAGAAAACCTATTACTATTGCGCACTGCAAACTACTGTTGATAACACAAACTGTTCTTCGTTATTTTTTTCAATAAATCTGGTCTTCGGCTATTTTCGAACCAGCAACAGAAACAGCATTCTCAAACGCCGGAAGCTCTATACCAAGTGAGCTGCAAACGCAAGTTGTATTTATGCATGCTGTTTCTGCAGCTGGTTTGAATCCAGTAGTAGCCGAGATTTTTAACAACGGAGGTACATCCAACAGGAATCCCGTATTTGTTCAGAGGTGGTTTTCAATAACCGGGAATCAGGAAGTCTATTGTAATGAATGAAGTCGCAGGTTTATCTGTTGGTACCGTTGTTGTTTGAAACGTATTTCTTTCTCGATTTTCGAGGTTCTCGAAAGATAGACTTCACAAGGACGTAGAGCCTATTTACGTAGCGACTGGAGATATTTCATTATCTGTTTGATGCCCTGGATTTCTTTACAAAATCTGTGATTACCAACATTAGGTTACTGTTAAGATTCCTTATACAATTCGGTTTAATCGAACGATAAATTTCCATCTGGTTGATCAGAAACCAAGCACATGATTTGCAGTGAAGCGGATTAATTGTCACAAGGTATTAAGCGATCAAAATATGTTCAGTATTTTCATGCGCGTTAATCCAAGAGGCTTGATAAACGTGGTCACAGTGTGATGATAGTATCTGTTGTGTGCTATCACAGATTCTGACAAAAAGGTGGTCTCCGAAATGTTCACTTAGAGGATTCCTTTTATAAACAAGCAAAAATAACTGCATTTTTACCGATTTTATTATTGTCTTCTCAAGACACTACCTACATTCCATATTCCAGAAAATGTTACTATCTTGCTTTGAACGTCTTTGTAATTCAGGCAACCAGAGATTGAGATTCATTGATAAGAAAACAAGCTTGATTTTGTGAGTAATGCGGTTGTCCAATAACATCCAAATCTTCCGTTTTTCCTCCATCATTTTGGTGTTGAGATTTTGTAACCAACAGTGTTTAGCATGTCACGTTTGGTGTTTGCCAAATCCCACAAGCCGTGTAGTGCACAATTATTAAACTTTAAAACAGCGGGATTATGCACTTTCTGTACTCATTATAGGTTTCAGTTCCTCGCTTACAGTACTATAGCAAACCATGAATGTCAGCCTTTTTCAGCAAGCACTTTGACTGGTGGCACTGATCCCCTCCTCATAACCAAATTCTTGGTTGGTACTGTTCGGAAGAACAAACCACTTTCTAACAAGACGTGTTCATCCACTTGCCACTAGCGACGTAGGAATCACTGGCGAACTCATCTGGTAACAAGTGTAATACAATTCACTGTCGGGTGATTGACGCCATTTGGGTTTTTGACTGTGTAAGTTGTGTGCATGACTTATTGGGCCTCTGGCTCATGCTTGTCCGTTTTTGTTACCATTCCAGATTTCCGTTTGGCCCTCGTCCTTCAGAGAAACGCTGTTCCTCAGTGCCTCCACTCCGTTGCACGTTACACTAGTACGAACGGAAGCGGTGCAGTTTTAGGGATTTGAGTAGGTGATCAGCGATGGAGACGAATTCCTACTGACCAGTTCCTCATCAATTTTAAATGAACTTATTTATCTACAATTTCTGTTATGGTAGATTCTTTGATCTAGCATTGAAAAAGCGGTTATGTCTGTATTTGTCGACTGCGTCCGAGTCGTTGACGTTCGTTCGTTCTCTCACCCTCCTTCTCTCTCTCTGTCACGCATTCTCCTTGTGTTTACGTGTTACGTTTATTCGCGTTTACCAATTCATCCTCCTGTGTCTGACGTTTAATTCGTCAAGATCAACTTCATTCACATACTTCCGGTGTAACTGTGCTATTCAGTTAGACGGCTACCCGTTTGACATTGCCTTTCCCGTCCGTACGCCAAAACAGCGGCGTCGCGCTGCCTTTGTCGATTACACAATCTTCCCCGCATGCTAGTCAGAAAATTATTTTACTGAATCCCCAACATGGATAGTATTTAATACTTGCCTGCTTATTGTTGTTGTTTTTGTTGTTGTTCATTTGAACTGTTAATAACCTAATCAATGTGTCTTTTCTCTCCTTATCTCCCTAATAGTTTTTTGTTTTCTACTGAAACCAGACTATCTTTTCAGGTTGTTTGTGAGGCTTAAGGACGTAGTGCTTGTAGTTAATGAACCGTAGACCATGTATTTATCTTTTCAATCGACAGTAGGTTTCGGATAATTATTCAGCTTGTCACCGAGCTATCCATTCCGTAGGTACCCTGCCACTGTAGGGAGTAAGTAGAATATATTACGAATATTTGACGTCTTTTGGTGAACAGGATTACCCTGAAAGTATCGTCATGTAAAGCTTATCTTAAAAAAGTAAACGACCGGCCTTTATCACTGGTGTCACTGAGGTCAAACCTGTGCAGTACGGCCCGAGAGAAGCTGAACTTGTGGATATGATGACGTTCGCTTGAATAGAAACGACATTTCTAGTTACTACTGACTCGACTGTTGAGACGTTGATAGCGTGGCTTCTACTCTGTCTGCCACTGTTCACAGCCCTGTCAGCCACATGTACACCAACAAGAAGTATGTTAATAAATAATAGGGCAGTGAAATAGTTACATATGTATGTAACATATAGGCCGGCCGTTTTTACTCTGATTGTCAGTTACACTCGTTGACCGACTATGGACAACGTGAAAACGTCTGGGAACGACGTTCTTTTGAAGTAGAGATTCCAGTAATAGTCCTGTAAAAGGAAACAACACAAATCAACATAAGCCAAAAGCTCAGTAGGTCATGTACACAGGACTTACACAAACGAAAGCAAAAATGGCGCCAACGACAAGGCACCACGCGCTGTCACACAATCCAAACTCAACGCATGCACGCTTGCTAGTTTCGACTTTGGCTTACACATTAACAGTGCTCTTTTTTTGTTTACTAATGTAATTTTCATATGATTTTCAAGCATGTGTATCCGTTTTCGGATCTACAAGTTAGGGTCGAATGCCACAGTACACCATCAATCTGTTAATGCTGTATCATGTTTCATCTGTCTGGTAATCAGTAACGTTCTAGTTACCACGTTACAGTTGTGGGTTGTGTGAATAAGTGTGGGTGCAGTTCTTCTGGACAATCGCCACCAAAGGAGCAAAAAACTGCTACTATTTTTGAATTCAATATCAAGGTGGTCTGTGTACACAAGAGGGTCTTTACAGGGATGATAATCCTATCTATTCCATTAGTGAGCATTTTGGGGGTATGACAGAAGTGGTCTATTTAAGGGGAGGGCCTTAAAGGATAGGGTTCTACAATTTTTTTTCGTTCAACTCTTCGATCTCAACTGTTGCTGCTGATTTGACTGCCCACTATAGCTGTGCACTCATTAGACAACACTGTCAATCAGATCAGCTCACGGTATCTCTCCAGTGTGTGTGCAACGCGTCCTCCTTATAAGAAATAACACTTCTATGATGTTCAAGACTGTCTCATTAAGTGTATTATTCCTATCGCTGGGAGTTTGTCTCCTTTTCTACGTGCATATACTCAGGGTGATCGGGTTTTACTAATTGATGTGTTCGACAAATAGAACAGAGTTTGAAAAGCTGTTTTACCCTCTGTTCTCCATATTGTCGTACCGAAATAGTCTGTTCCTCACTCCTTCCGAGAATTCTCAACGGTCCGGCTTAGATTTTTCTCTCTTTTTTCAACTGTCGGGGTTGCAAAAGAGAATAGATGTTGTAACAGTTTAAGCAGATTACACAGAACTGACTGGATGAATCTCTGTTGCCCTAAATAATGTTAACGAATTGAACAAAGTGTTTGGAAAAGTTGTCACGTTTATGCTTTTAACTGAATCAATGTTTTTACCAGACACAGACCAGCACACATTTAAACAATCAGTCCGGTAGAGAGTATCCACACAGACGGTCAGCAAGTGGTTTTTAAAACTATTATGGATGACAAAGAGGATGATTCTGATAGTGTTCCCATTCTTGTGTATGACGCTTATGCCCCTGTGCTCAAATATCCGGAATTGATGATGGTGCTCAGTGTGATCAGTTTGTGTTTGGCTTTGGTGCTTTCTGCATTGGATATAGTCATTCTCATGCAATACACTGTCGGAGATTATTTGGGTACAGTGCTCTGGACTGGTTGTATTGTGATAATCGTCTCGATTGTGTCCATGGTATTTCTGCGCTACCAAACCAGTCAGTTCGCTATCGCCGTGATTGTGCTGGATACTTTTGCTGTATGTCACACTTTACACAGTGCAATATTTCTCATACTGTTACTTACAACGGACTATAGCTGGAGGAATTTTGTGAATCTAGATACGGTGCGAAAGAAATTGATTGGCGCCATAGTGTGTTGCATGTTATATGTTGTTAATTGTATGATCCATTTCGGTTTCATGTGCTTGGCTGTGTGTAAACCACTGAAACAATCGAGGAAAGGGACTGTGGGTTGAAGAAGATGTGGACACTGATATTCAACTGTCTTTGCTAATTCATTTCCCCCGATCGACTGATTAAACTCAAAGTGTAAATTTTCTTGTGTATATTTTCTTGTTTGTTGTATAAAAATTGGCCTGCTACTTTCCTCTTCTATACGTTAGAAAGCAAGTGGAATAAAATGCAGCATTGAAGTGCAAATGGTATGAAACTGATAACTTTTCTTAACTCCTATTGCAAAACATTAAGAAAAGTCACTGAACATCAGCGACATCAACAGCATTACGTCTACAGTACACATTTGGGCTTAATGGCCACATGACCATGAGAAACACAATACACCTAGGATCAAAGATAGAAGGTGAAAAGGAAGGATTTAGTTTCTGAAACCTCTACGTCTACGTTTAAACCATCAATACTAAAGTGACTAGTGTTTGCAGAAAACGAAGCTGTAAATGAGAGTATGGCGTCAGCTGCGAAACACCGTTGGGTGTTACATGAACGAACTAGCTGAATACTCAGAAAGGGTAAGTCAAGTCGTTCCTGATGTTGGGATCATAACAGTAACTATCAAGAATTCCAAGGCAAGCATTTAAATCTGACGAACTTCAGTGCCAGTGGGTTTCATTGGGAAAATGTGGCCCGAGTATACTGTTTATTTTTCCCGAAAAAGGGAACCAACCAGACGGCTTGCCTGTTTATGAGTAGTATTAATATGTTAACCATAATTGTTAACAAATTTTTTGGGTATACTTACTTAGTACCGTGTACCTGGGTATGCACGGACGTGGATGACCTAAATACCTGCCCGTTATGAGTGAATTATCACTTAATCTTACTGTTTCACTCCGAGATTTTTGCCGGGGCAGATTGACGCTGATGAATATGTAGATCAAATCTGTTTTACAATGGAAAGTTTATTGTAAACGAGAACGTGTAGAATATTTTCTACCTATTTTGGTGAGAGTAAACTGGGTTAGCTATGAATGGTGCATTATGAGTAGACGCGTTAAACTCGTTTATTTCCGGAATGAAAAAGCAGCGGGCTTCTACAATGAACACGGCGAACACTTCCATGAGCACAACTGTATGAAAGAAACTGAAGAGCTTATGAGGATTCAATAAATCATATACAGAGATAGTAAAGTGTTCACCGCGCTGATCAGCTCAAACTGCGAAGTATGTTAAGTGGGCATGTGGTGAAGGGACGTCAGAAGTTCAGTAGAGAATGTTTGAATGGGTGGAACTGTAAGGAATAAATTCGAGTTGACAGATTTGAGTTCATTAGAACTGAAATGGAGAGGGAAACCAGAGTAAGAAACTGGTTACTGACAAAGGATGAATGGGTTGTGGTTACCTCAACGTTTACCCAATACAGCCAATCTGTCATAAATGCAACCAAGCGGGAACGAGCAAACAGTCACCGGAAATCATTGGTGAATGAACTCGAATGAGTCCTAGGCAGATGAGCTGTAAATAAACGATCATTTCAAAACGGTGTGACTCACGTTAACGAACGTTTAACCACTTCTACTGTATACCAGGCTCCATGTACTCCCTTTTGGCAGATAGGTGGACAGGACACTTCCAATATCCTCTCAATACTTCGCTGACGAAGTGATCTGTAGTGTTCATGGTACCATTACAATTGTCAGTTTCTGAGCAATTCGTTGAATGAAATAGTCAGTATACCTCTTTGTATCCAACTAATTGCGCGAGTTGTTCTTTCATTATGCTCATAAAACCGGTGTAGTGTGTCCAAATTCACTGAGTGACAGTGGAGAGAACCACCGTACTGTATACCATGCAGAATCGCTCCACATTTATCACGTGGTTGAATAACGTACAGCTACAACAATAAGCATGTGATTTGATCATACAGTGTTTTTAAACAACCTGGTAGAAATGGCGAAATGAAGTTTATTTTAACCGTCATAATCACACTGCGTTTGTGATCCGTGTTTCCGGCTGACCACAATACGGAACTGTGAGACCATACGGTGCGAGCCATTTCGGACCTAACTGACTCTGGTCGTTGTGAGTCATAGTGATCCCATTTCGTTGTAAGAGGCTGGAGA
>LUCH01001497.1:64502-82514 GCA_013368495.1 Paragonimus heterotremus
TTGGCTAAGTGGTCACCCTTGAATGGTAAGAATAGGAAAACATCCTTCTTTTGAGCCGTCAGTATGGGGTCAGTGCTCTTCTTCGCCGTATTGTGCGCCTCTATGAATTTGTCAGGGTATCCATTCGCTAGTAAGGTTTGTCTCAGCAACTCCTGCTCTGTCCGCAGAGTATCAGGGGTGTAAATACGCCTGGCTATGTGAAACAGTGTCTTAATTAAACCCCGTTTGTATGCAATGGGAGCAAAACCATTACAATTGTCAGTTTCTGAACAATTCGTTGAATGAAATAGTCAATATACCTCTTTGTATCCAAATAATTGCGCGAGCTGTTCTATCATTGTGCTCATAAAACCAGTATGGTGTGTCCGAATTCATTGAGTTGCAGTAGTGAGAACCACCGTACTGTAAGTTATGCAGAGTCGCTCCATATTTATCGCGTGGCTGAATAACTTACCGCTACAACGATAAGCATGTGATGTGATCATACAGTATTTTTAACTCATCTGGTAGAAATGACAAAATGAAGTCTATTTTGACTGTCATAATCATATTGCGTTTGTGATCTGTGCATTCGGTTGACCACAATACGGAACTGTGAGACCATACGGTGCGAACCATTTCGGACCTAACTGACTCAGGTCGTTGTAAGTCATACTGATTAGAAGTCATTTCAATCCCATTTCGCTGTAAGACGCTGGAGACTAAATTTGTCAGTATGACCGCTACCGAACTATAGGATCAACATATCGAAAAGAAGTTTGTTACTGCTCATCACACCATATGCACAGGAGACTTAAGTATCCAGGACGACAAGGTTCCAGCACACATGTTCCGCAACACAAGGATGTGGCCGCTTCTTCCTGGGATGTATGTATTAGATTAGTTGACTTTTATTCGTGGTATATATCGAATCTGAAATTTCTCATGTACTGTCTTGTTGTAATATTCTTTCTTGCTGGAGCTGAATCGGAGGTAGACAATATGAGTATGGCTCGCTTCGATTGAGTTTATGTAACAAAAATGAAAAAACCCATTGTAATAACACGCAAAGCGGTCTGATAATTTTATCTCTCCCATTTTGTTAAGTTCATCTTTGGTGATTTTTGATTTGCCATTCATTTTCTTACGCTGATTACTGGTCACGTGTTGTAAGATATCACCACTCACTCACTTATCAAGAACGACTGTGCTCAGTATTTGTCAGCGTTCTCGTCCACGTTTGTTTGTACCTGTCATACAAACGCATTGGAACCAACTTGGTAGAAGAATATATGGAAACCTCAAGCGTACGGATCACGAGTCAAGCAAGCATAGACGAACACACATACGGTCTGCTTGTCCTGCTTGACTGAGTCATATTCACAAACTGTTATGACTAACCGTACACAGAAAAATGTGGTCGGTTCATTTGTGCTCATCATTCAGAGGAATTACCCAGCTGACTGCCTGAAAGTCGTAAATTGATTAGTTTGTTCACAACACTTAAGATGAGTCAGATGCGCTAACCTATTAGGTTATGTCTAATGGAGAAGTAGTGGAAATACGCGAGCGTTTTGAAGACGTACATTCTAGTTCGGTACAGCTAAAAAAACGTTCACATACTTTTATGACTAACTGTATATAGAAAAATGGTGCAGTGCTAGCTGTGGTTGTTTTCCAAAGTAGTCGTCTAAAGAGCCGAATCAGTGAGACTCATTCCACTAACAGTCACCAAAGCCGAGATCCGAAAAACATGAGCTTGTACTTCAGCAGTGTTTACGTTACTGTGTTGGAATGATTGAACGTCCAAAATCACACCGACAGTTCCAAACGCACTGTAAGGTGGACATTTTTTAACAACGCGTAGAGAAATATATATATATATATATATATATATATATATATATATACGAGTGGCTATGGACTAACCATAAGGAATGTCTTTAACGCCTTTGAGGATGCAATCTAATTGCAGATTTTCTATGTAAACCCGGCTTTGGGTTGGTTCTTTGTTTTCTAGAAGTTAATTCAAGCACACTAATAGGTCTTATTGTCAGTTAGCATCCATGTCCATTAGTTTAACAGATGTGTCCACAGTATACCATGTGTGTCAATATTTTGCATAATTTAGTCACATTTTATCCACCGAGTCCATCTATTTAGGTAATCAGTACATAAGCAATATGTGATTATCATTCACATGAGAAGTGGTTAAACTGAGGACCTGATCATATAGCAAGCGTTAGGATGAGGACGGTTTGCGTACGAAACAGTTACTTGGGTAATACCAAATATAATACAATCGAGTCTTCCAAGGGTTCTTGACCTGACAAGTCTTAAACAGTCTGACAGTAATCACAATGCTAAGCTACGATTGATTTGAAAAATATCGGGTAAGAGAATCATTTCACAAACTGACGCTATTGTTACTGAGATCTACAAGAATTTTGGCATTAGTTCAACTGATGGATTCCAAAAGTCATGATGAGAATGTGGACATAACGAGTAGAAAGGGGATAAAGAGTATACACTCTGCGCGTACTGCAAATTGTGAGACAAAACACTCATAAGCGGTTGCAAAATCCTTTAGGGTGATCACGCAACCCGGATATTATTCACAAACTGGCCTTAATTGGCCACTTTCCGGTTGTACTCAGTGTGAGATCTATGGTAGAGTGGTTAGCATGGTTTCCTCGTGCTAACCTGATTCGGTGTTCATATATCTATTGTGGCAAGGCTATGCACATTGACGATCTCCGTCAAAAACGATACTCGAGTCCAGTACCACTTTTTGTAAACAACCGACCGATGATATCTCCGAATTCTGTGACCGCGATCAAGTGTGTGATAATCAATTTATACGAACAAAATCCAAAACTTTTTTCAGGACGATCTGTAATGTCACTTACCGAATTCGTAATCATGTGCATGCATTTACTTCCTGTCGCTGAATAACGGTGAAAGACCTGTGCATTTCAACAACCACGCCATTTTCTAAGGAGTTTTTTTCCCAGCAAAACGTCACGTTCAGTCGCAATTAAATGGTAACTCATTTAATAACTCTTGTGGTGTATGTGTATGTTCTGCATCAGATATACTATCAATGCTTTTCGGGACTTTTATGGAACATCGAAATTGAGACATAAACACACTTTACTATCTTCTGACAGCTCAGAAATGTATTTTCAAACTAGGTAACTTTACTGTCTGAAAACTGTACAGTGTTCAGAAAACATTACATCAAACATCTGTCAGAAAATGTAATCTGATGTTACTAGTACTCCAGTGCATAGACGATTTTATTGTAATGAAAAGTCGTTCAGCATATTCCAAAACAGCTCGTGCACTCTTGTTATTGAATCAGAATTCTTGTCTACAGCGCAAGGAAATTTTATTTTAACTTCCTATGCACTTGTGGCTAGTTCTGCTCTTTTTGTTGACGTTTTCCGTCGTGGATTTTTGCCTGTTATTTCTCACAGTTGTGCTCATTTTAGACACAACTGACTCGTTCGATCTCTCATGCTGTCAGCAACCTGTCCGCTGTGAGCCTGGAAGATATTCCACCGCCAGGTTGACCTATTCAAACTGCCCAGTGAAATAATCGTGTCTTCGATTTGGTTAGCTGTCACATTATGTGTGATGAAACACGTACAGTTATATGTTACGTGTAAATCGTGGTTTACGATTTAGTTTAATACTGTATGCAACTTCAAGTGTCCGTTGTATATACATCACTTTTGTCAGGACTAATAAAAACACAGTTAGCTTCATATATTTGTGGGGCAAAAGTTCTTGTTGGAATGGTTTTATGCAACTAGAAATGGATAAGTGAAACATTTGTTTGGCCTGATAGACTAATTCTATGAGCTTCTCTACAACCTTTCTAGTTAAACTGCATGACTTCTGCCGTGCATCTCACCGACTTACTGTAAGCTAATAGATGAAAACAATTCCCCATATCACGGAAATGTTTTCCACGAAATCTTATCACATTATTACTTTTATAAGATTCTAAGTAGCATACAAAGTTCTTTATTCATCAAACACCGAATGAGTCAACTAACGAAATAGGCATTTGGAATCACTGAACAAGCTTTTTACGTCTACGCGCGGGTGGGTTGCTTACTTGGATAGTGATAGCCTCAACAACAGCCAAAGTCTATCATCAAACAGTTCTCAATCGATTAAATGGAACTCAATAGAAAGCAGTGAATCAACCTTATGATCCATCCTCATATTCGTGACTGATTTCCTTCTGTTTACTCGTACCGTATATCCATAATATTTCCTACTGAAAAACGGTTGACTGCTAGTTGCATGAAATCAATAAAGAAAAAAACGTGAGTTTTAGGTGGGTGATACATGTTCGTTATGTATTTGCCTGTTGCCTTTGGGCGTTAGTTAACATGTGCCACTTAAAGTTCAATAGCATAATTGTTACACTTTTCATTTAGTTTTAACTGAGTTTTACTCGTTGTCTGATTGTTCTTTCTCATTGCTTCAAACAGCTGGTCATTTAACTCTGTGATAGACACGTTTTACATACGCACATGCATTCCGTCTAGTTGGTTGACCAATACTCTATTCCGTAATTACAAGTTAGGTGAAACTGCGTGGGCACAGTGATATACTAGTCCTGGGTGGGGGCGTCAGAAACGGATTAGCTTGTCACAATGACCAGAGCCATAGGACGCCTACGCTTCAGGCCATCACCCCAAGTGGCTTGGGCTGAACTACTTGCGGTTCCACGTATCCGGTGTAGACCCGAAGGAATAAGACCATCCGGTGTGTCCAGCTGGCCAATGCTGGTTAGCTAATTGACAGGCTAGTAGGAAAAGGAAACCCTTATCTCTCGAATAATAAACATGGAGACTGCAATGACAAGATTTAAACTGAGGAGAAAGATATGTAAAGTGTAATACAAGAAGCATTTCAGTATACGAGTGCATGTTAGTGCATTTTATATAGGATACAGTTAAGTAACAAAATTCAGAGTTGGACTCCGAAAAAACCAGATGAACGATTCCTCATCCAGTACACCAACAATGCTGAAGAAAAGAATGTGTAGAAGACCGCAGACACCCAAGTTTCTGAAAAGAGGAGCGGATTAGTTGCCAAAACGACCGTGGTCTTGGTCGATGCAATCATTAACAAAAATAGAATGGATATACTGAAATAACCTATCTGGGCCTAACGTACTCGTCGTCTCTTTACCGATTGTGCACTATGAGTACGCTATTGACCTACTAATCCAAAATTGGCTAGCTCATTCGCCCCCGCGCCCATCTCAACGCCACATGGTTATGTCACCAGGACCTATGGCATCGATGGTTCCGTTGCATACCACGCGCGGTACGCTATCACATACACAGACGCGTACACAGCTTACAAACTGAACCTCACGCTCAGTTGTTTAGCCTTCAATATTCGGTTGCACTCAGTTGGCTGGTTCAAGTTGACAGGACTCAGTATCACAATAAAGCCAAGGTGTCAGAACTGACTTGCTACTGGTATGATTGTCGTGCACATACAAGGTTCATATGACCACGGAAAATCAAATATCTGACTACTGCAGATTAGTTCGCAAACCACAAAATCTGTGATACTTCCAGTTTGTCCTCAAGAATAATGACATTTCCACACGTCATTAACATTGTAGGGCTGTTGATCTAAAGCTGGTCGGGAAAATCTGATGGTCAGTGCTTCAGAGGGAGTTAACAACTCACTTACTAAGTCTTAACTCGAGGTGACTGAATCGCCTGAGCTTTACACACCGACGATAATTGCTGAACGTTTAGACATAGCCATTTGGACCTACCTAGTGTGATGTCACCGAAGGGGTTGTCTATACACACCCTTGACTAGTAAGCGTGTCGGAGATCACCTGTCAATCTGATGAACAGCTTAGCACTAAGTCCACTAAAATAATAAATTACGTTCAATGTAGAACTGACAGTGTAGCATACTTCGATCATCAAAATTGCTCCCTCCCTGATACATTACAGTTGACGAGTAGAGCGTTTGTACATACCTTCTCTTCCAACCCGTCAGTTCTTTCACAGTGTTTTCATACATACCGGCTAACACAACGTGACGTCATTTTCGTGCGGTTTGACAGAAACATGCTACCACGTGAGAAGCGCCAAATATTCCGACGTTAATCGTACAATGCCACGGCTATCGTTTCAGAGCTAGGCTGCAGGTAATCAACACGTTCATTTTAGAAACCCGAATTGGTAATCTGCCGTTAAAAGTAAAGTGAGCTAAAGCTTTGAAGCTGTTAGGAATCGCATTATAGCAATAACTATTCCATTTTTTTGACAATGATGTTACTGGCATAAGAGAAGGCGATTTTATCTCTTCAAATAAATACTATTCGTGTAAACTGAACATCACCTAGAGTCGATCGCAGCTGTCACATTCCCATAGACTTTCAAGTGGGCCGCTTTCGGAAAGAAACACTAGACTCGAGTTTCACTCTCATCAGAGAGCTCGTCAGTAGTGCATAGCCTTGCCACTGTCAGGACTACAATACCAGCTGCGCATTCATAATGCACCTGTGTTGATCAGTGTTCCAGTAACCTCACATTAGGCACCACCGAATTATCATATGTGAACGCTCAACCCCTCTCGCTTGTGAGTAATGATCAGGTTGCCTGATCGCCTCGAGAAGTTAGCTTTGTGTGCTCAATACTATCAGCAACTTAACTGAGCATCTATCATACAGTCTAGTTATTAATAAGCGCTAAAATGTCCTACCTTGTTGTTAATCTTAATTGAGAACCAATTCAGCTATTACAGCAAGTTATCCCCAGCAGAAAAGCTACTTGAACACCCTGTCACGTAGTGGGTTTGCCATCACTGGTCGTCATGACCGTTAATCGTTCTTTTTCGATGGCGCCCCTCCTCCACCTGTCGTATGTGTTGTCAGGCTGGCGAATTATCGGCTAACTGGTAACAGTCGGTCAGTGGTTCCAGTTCCTCGCAGTATAGACACCATAAAACATGTTTCCACACTGTGGTCTGTGGGCCTTAGCAGCCTGTTTGTATCCCCACTTCAATCGCGTTAGGGAGTATTACTTTCGTAAATATTGGGTCATCTGCCTATTGTAAAGGACCCCATCAACTTAAGTACGTAGAACTGCGTGCTTCATATGACTGCCTTGATCGGACCTTATGGCTAAGACGCAAAGAGTGTTATATTCTCGACGGTTTAACTAGATTGATCACGGGTGATTTGACCTAGTGAGATTTACATCTATAAGCTGACCGTCAGAGGACGTATTCAAACAGGCTAAGCCTCACTGCTACTGAAGCTATACTGATACAACACTAAGTTAGATGGCTAAAAGTCGTGGTGCATAACCCAACTGCGGACTTCTGTTTTGGTTGGCACATGTTGTGGAATGAACGTGTAGATTTTCTTATATCTGGTCCGACACTAAAACAGTGTTCTTGATATGCCTGTGACCCAGAGTACATTTTTGACCCTACGTCCATGTATTTTACTGTGCAATCACAGTCTGTTCCAAATACTTGCATACAGCTACTCACTTACTACTTATTTACTCACTCAGTCATTAATGGTATGCGACTACTGTAATCATTTAACTGCTGAAATTGTACTCCTATTTAGTGAACCAAAGAGCTTGACTAAGTGTACAGTTTGGCAAACAGTTGATACCAATGCACTTCCGGGTGTGGTTTAAACGCAGCATATTAACAGTATATCGGATAAACAAGGCAGTCTACTTTAGGGTCCGAACCACTATTCATATATGTCATTACTCTGATAAAATTGTTTGTTCGCATCATAGGAATTTCCATAGGTACAATCAAAATATGGATGGCAACTCCTGTCTGGTCGTTTAGAAGTAAATCTTCACTTGATATGTTTAGTTATGTTGCCCCTCTTAGACAGACTGAACTACACGGCAAGTCGACTACTGTGCAATGAACTTTCCTCTAAGTTTCTTTAAAGTGAAAAAACATTTGGGCTTTGATATCTAAGTGCTCTTTATTTCAGAGTCCTGAAGATGATTTCAATTTGCTCGTTTCATGTAGTGAAAACTAGTTAAAAACTATGTGCATCGCATTGCTGAACATAAGTTGGTCAGGGCGGTTTGTAGCAGTCAGTCAGAAAGTCCGGCTTATCGAATATATTAGATCGAAAGCACTGGTAGTACTTAACATGGGTTGACTCAAGAAGAGTGCGGCTTACGACCGTAACTCAGTGCATTTTTATGTATATACACCAGTCGAATAGTTACTCTCCCGATGCTGGTTAATGTACAATACCGATCATACAACTGGTTCTCAATTCACATTGTTCAACATAATTCCGTCAAACTCGGTGAATAAAAAACAGAAAATGTGATTGTGAAAAGTCGGCAAATCAATGGTTTAAATCGTAGGATTCTTTGGATTATGCCTTGTTTTCACTCCGTAAATGTGGACGGACACATTCTACCCCAACTTGCCAATTTCCAGTGACTACGACCGGAAGGACTCACATTCATACCAATACTACATGACGGGTTTCGTACTTGTTTGTACTCACCAAGCACAGATAGTATTAAGGTGGTTCGAGCCACCTACTCTTTGCGTTAGGAAACGATACACCCATCAGTTTGGCTACCCCCGATGAGGCCAAACAAGGACGGAATCAGTCGTGATTTGAGGGTGACCATCAAGATGCATTGCAAAGTATAATTCTCTATTGCCTTCAGACCAGGCTTCCTGGACGACTGAAAAACTATGAAAATAGTGGAGATCATGAGCAAATATTTGTAAAGGGGTAAGCATTGGAAACTTTACTACATGATCCCAGTAGTCCCATGAGACGCCTGCGCAGGAACCGTTTTTGACACGGATACTCTGGCGAGGAAGTGAGGTTCCCGTATCAACTCATATTCTGAGAGAAATATTGAACATATAATGTCTTACAGATAGAAAAGCTCTTAACTTGTTATGTGTGAAGGCCCAACATAAGTATGCCTTCCTAGATTGGATGATATGTTGATTCAATTTGAGGAGAGTTTATCTGGTCACCTTGGTTACATGACTGATAGTTAAAATTACAAGGACTCACCACGTACATATTTACTCTTAGTATATGATCCGGGCGGAACAGTAAGATATTTCAAACCACAATACTCTAAATCACCTATGCAAATTCGTAAGGAAGTTCAACTCGTCTCTCACTGTTAACCGCTGCATCACATCCTTACAACCGCTTCCTTGAAAATAGTAGCTGACGAGACCAACACTGCCATCTGTATTGTCATTTAACGACTAGCCGACGATCTCTGAAAACCGCTCACTTTCTGATCAGGTGGATTACTGTTTTCCAGACCTAGAACCTCGAACAAGCTGGTTGTTGGTGTGCCATCATCACCCTAAATGTTTAAAGATAAACAAAGAAAGTCGTGAAGAGATAATCGTGCAGTCCCTGATGTAGTGCGAATTTAACTACATTCCGAGATAATGGGAGCAGCTTTTGTGGTTTCGCGTCATTTGTTAAAGCGACAACAGGCCATGAAACTTGACTGTCATAACAAATGATTTCCGCTCGCACACACACAACTGGAACGTCCCCTGCAAAACCCTGATCGTTCTGAAGGACAGACAGTAGGAGCAAATTCTGAAGTTTAAATGTCGTTTAGCGGTTATTCGTCAGCGAAAGGCGTGTAATTTAAGTGAATTTCTGTTTCTCACAGTCTCAGTCAATGGATAGTGTTCGTTTAGTAATCAGGGTGTCTCTAAGTCGGACTGTTTAGAATTAATCTGCTTTCACAGCCTAAACCTGCTTGAGATAAAGGCAACTGTCTGCACACCGCCAAATCAATCTTTTGGGGGCACCACCTGCATCTTTATCTGTGAAATTTTTTTGACGTGTCTTCCTGTCACGTGCCCGACACGCCAACGTTCACCTGGTTCATTCCTTCTGTGCCGGCTTGTGTCAAACGTGAAAACGATGCACATTCATGAATTGGTCACATGATTCTGTTACCAACATTTCTTTAACATTTTTTCTTAGGCATAGGTCCATGGCCCACAATTATTTGAGGATAAAAATTATGTACTTTGAGGTTGAACATAAAAAATATTGAGCAGCCTCATTTTGCTATAATTCTAATAAGCACTGCAACGTAGCGTATTGCTGTGCTGTTATTATCATTTTGGTTTTTCAGTGTGTAATTCGTGTATATGTCTTATTAGACCTTTGGCTCGTGTGTTTCTGTCTTCTTTTACAGGGCTATCGTTATGACCCCTGCTATGTAAAAGCGATGTCCTCAGGTGTCTCCACCTTTCACGAAGTTGGTTAACCAGTACCACCGGTAATCGAAGCTAGAAAGTCCGATAACGGGCTTCAACAATTGTGTTTTTGATAGTTCTTTTTAACGAATGGTAGCCGAAAATTGCTGTCCCATCGACAAACCATATGTGAGTAGACGGTATGACTTTAATCGAGTTAGACCTAGTGTAGCTGGCTAACCGCTTGCTTTCACTTAGATCAAACGGCCATTTGCATGGTGTTTCTTGAATGATGACTGTAAAGAGATCACATGTCAACCACAGAGTGTCGAGAACAATTCCAGGAAAACACATCTTTTGCACAGGTAATTACCAGCTTATTTTTAGGCATGTTAAGATAGTAGATTAGTACTTTGGATCGTGGCGGCAAATTCTCTCGCTCACCAAGTGAGAAGAATATTGGGATTGTTGAGGAGGTCGTGTAGTGTAACAATGAGTACAGCTCATGACCGCGGATTGTAAGGTAGACTGTTTCTCTTCCTTCGTTTTCCGACAAAAGCTTTATCACGACTCACATTTTCCGACAGATTTTTCGATTTTATCCAAATCGACATGATGGCTCAAAGGTTCATTTGTATGCTGTTTCATTTCATGAAGCAGGTTTGTAACATCCAAGCCAAGGGACTATGAATAATCCTCCGGCTTATAGTTAGAATAGAGCCTTTCAGGTACGCAGCATGAAACCAACCTTGGACTAAACGTACCAAGCAATTCTTAGATATGGCAATATTATGAGTATTCCTAATATAAAGTCAACATTAGACATAATCCAGGTTGTTGCTGACAGTTATCGTAATGAAATGAAGGGTACATACAGTTGTTTGACTACCCTACGTCTGAAAAGAAATGAAAGACGGAAATCAGCTGTCCGTGCAGTCTCATGTGATCATTATGCATTGGATGTCAGACTGAATCGTCGTTTAAACTGTTTGTTATGTCATGGTTTAGATACTTGGTGAAATGCAAAGTTTATTACAATAAAGAGTTCGCAGTAATATGTAGTTGTCCTTCAAACTCTTTTTCGTAACTACAGAGGGATAAAATGTGTAGTAGACTTCTAATCCTAAGCTGACCTATTTTGTCAAATACGTTTCTGTAAGCGAAAAATGAGTACACTTTACATCCTTCCACGACAGTCTTACTGTGCACTTAGTCAGTTGCACATTTGTCTTGGTATCTGTACTACTCGAACTAGTTCTCCTACATGGGTCATCTTCGGCTGAGAAAGGTAGATAATCATTTAGTGCAAAAGCTGTAAGCGTGTATTGTACTGTATGAGGTAGGGCAGTAAAATTACCTAAATAAGCTAACACTGGATCAAGAGGCATCAGAGCTGAATTGATAGGTTGCTTAACATGAAACTAAGATTTGTCAGTTCACAACACCTTTGCCAGTCTCAAACCTTTGTTTGCCAAATAATCTATGGAAGACCCCATTTATCTCTTGGCCGCAGATTTCAGTTTGATACATCAACAATGAAAGTGTTACATTTGAGGCACGTGCGTTACAATGTGCGTTGTCACGTGATCAACTTTTAGTTTCAAGAGAAATGGTCATTGCCAGGTTCATAGCTAATTTAAGCGCATTTATGCTTGCGTCACTCGCACACCCACGTGTACGCTTGTATAATTAACAGCATGACACACCAATCAATATAGACATCAAACTTCATGATGTGGCCCAGTCGGTTTACAAAGTTTTGGACTAATTACTCCACAGGGGAGCAAGGCTTATCACTCCAAGACAATGGACCTCAGTCCTACTTTGGATATGACCCAGTGATGAGCAGTAACAAAGCTGAAACCAGGCCCTGTTCACCAAGACGGCTGGAAGAAAATACATCTTAGTGTGAAGATCATGGTTAAGTATGGGCGACATTCGACCTACCACCCTCGACAAAGTTTGTGTGACCCACTTTGTAATAGTCAGACTCGTCGGACTAACGGTAACCAATTGATAAACTGGAACGGAAGGTTGGTTTAGACGCAGTAGAAATA
This sequence comes from Paragonimus heterotremus, assembly GCA_013368495.1. Lineage (NCBI taxonomy): Eukaryota > Metazoa > Platyhelminthes > Trematoda > Plagiorchiida > Troglotrematidae > Paragonimus > Paragonimus heterotremus. The sequence continues at coordinate 76,796 of LUCH01001497.1, forward strand.
AAAGAGTGGAGGCTGTAGATACCGTTAGTTTAATCCGAATTACACGCAACAAATAGATGGTAATGCGTAAAGTGATCAGTGGTGAATATGACAGAGTACTGCATCAATCGTATCATTGTCTGCAGGTGTTTGAATTGCGGAGAGTTGTGTTCACTGACAAATGTTAGATTACTAGTGTTGTAACCACAATGAACGCTTGGTCTGTGAAGTTGTTTATTACACGAAATCCTGTACAAGCTATGGTAAAATATGGGACCACGAACGCGCACGTTCACTTGCACGGCTGACGTGTATTTACACACATTAGTTAACAGTACGTTATCATTCGCCCTGGTGCCACGTCCTGTATGGAGTGTACGTACGATTTCAATAGTCGTTTCTGATCCATCGTATTCCTAGCGTTGAGACTTGCCCTTTAGTCCTCGGGTGCATGCATTATACTACTCACAAGCGAGGCTGCGTGCTATACAACATTAGTATGAGGATAACCGGTGTGCCCCAGAGTTGTGATCGTGCCTTTTTAATTGACCTACTCGAAACTTCAGTGTGTTTTGATCTTCCTGGATTGACATGCAACCTTTTGATGATGTCACCCTTTTACTAAATCAGCTGTATTCCTTTTTCGCAGGAGTACGGAAAACAATGGGTTGAACTTTGTTTGGAAAACGTTTATGGGGGGTGAACTACGCAGAAAAACTGGAGTCAATGGCGACAATATCGATGTGTACTGTATGTACCATAGTCCCGTACATTTGACATCTGGATTCAGCATTTCGACGCTTCCAATAGATTATTTTCGACGGGTGATAGGAGTAAGTTAGAACTGTGTCCATTCCATGCTTGGTGTATAAAATACCTCGGTTCAGTCGCTGAGCTGTCTACCATGGCATATTTGTATATTCAACAACCTAGGGAGTTAGAATCATGAATGCCTACTGGTCGCTCAAAGCTCTTAACCCCCGGAAGACGTGGCCACAGCCATATGCTGTGCGATGTGTGATTTGAGGCGTTGTCTTCCTGAGAATTATTGACCCGTACCTATATGAAGAAACAGGTAATGTAAGGTTTTCTTCCGATTCTACGGAAGACGTGCTTCGGCTTGACAAAACCCTGGGGAATATATTCTACACGCTTTATCCTCTTGATCAATAACCGTTTGTCTTGCCATTTTTGACACGTCGGTGTGGGGTCGGAAACGACGAACGCTGAGAGCTGGTCAAGTTGCACATTTTGATATTCAGCAGAAATCTGCTGAACTGCAGGATCACGGTTAGAAGCAGGATGTAGCAGCGCTCGTAAAGGTTATAGGAACATTTTTGACCAGGAAGGGAGCTACAACTGGAATAATGTCGTTATGTAGATGAGAGTTTAATGAAGTTTGATAGTAATTACTAGGAGGACAGCAGTCGACCTCACACAGTTCAATCCAGTAGTTAACAACTCTGTAGGAAAAAGAACATAGCCTAATGGGGGTGTAAGATAGGATCATAGGAAGCTTTCTTAAGTGAGCTGGTCGTCCGACATGAGCCCCTAGAACGCAGAACTACTCAGCGTGTCCTATGCTGAAGAATTAATGCACCGCAGAATCTTCGAAGTGCGTACAAATCACCAGTTTCGCGTTGAGACTGATGTGTAGTACAACCAAAGACCACTTTGGTGGACGTTTGCTGCACATGTTCAGCGGTTAATATACCATTCCAAACTCGTATGCATCATCTAGTTTCATATTGAAACCATAACCTTACATACACTTTGAAAGCTTTCAAAACGTTAGTTGGTTATACGGGGAAAGATCCATTTTGTCACCTTAACGGTCACAAAACCTCTTGCTACGACCATCTCGTTATAACAGAAGAAACATAAATTAGACAACAACTAACTGTCCAGCTCATTCTCCACGTCATTTTTCGCTTACAATGCTCTGTGGATGTGCCCCGAGTCATTTGTAGCCTATGTGTTTAATCACCCACAGCGTTACTCGACCTGTTCGGAAATTTGGCTTGCTGTTCAATACTCATTTCTTTACCCAACTATTTGAAGACTATTCACCGCACAGTTTTTCAAGTTGCAGCAATTCGGGGAAAACAGTAGAAGTAAGGACCTAAGAAAAAGACGTGTCAAATTATGGCACCATCAGTTCTATTAAGGAAAAGTTTTGGTAAACCGACATCATAACGTACTCTTGATTTATCTGACAGGTTCGTTTCTATCCTTGTTGCTGCCGCATCTACTCGTGTAGTCGACAACAAAAAAACAGATCAAGAGACATTCTTCCATTTAATGACTCTGATTTTGTTCTCCTACTAATCGTGTCTATTGTTGTTCAACCACAGTCCGGAATCTCAGGGGTGAGATACAGTTGGACAGTCACAGACCACACACACTTGCCCAGAGAACCACACAAAGGAGCCTTTAAAATCGTTGGACCCAATGCTCTCGCAAGCCAAATGGATATTTCGAAGATATAAATGGCAAATAGGAGTCTTCATTAAGGTTGGTTCATTTGTGTTATTACTCCAGGCACGTATACGTATTTTGTACTCATAATGACCCCGTGTGGTTACGGACACAGTGGTACTTGCGATACCCCCAGCATTTCTAGATCCGGTACGGACCACTGTCATCGAACAGAGAGTGAAAACTGTGACAGTTAAGTCAAATTAGCAACAGTAAAATTTCAACCGAAACGGTAAACAAAACGGGCAGGACTTTATACAGTTAGAAATAACGGTCGTCGTATGCAAATTTTGATCCACTTGGCACCATTAGGTCGATCAAACGACGTTACATTGACAGTAGAAAAATTTGAATAAAAATCGGGTTGTACACACACACGTCTTGTTTTGGACATTTTTGCGGGCCGACTTCCATATCATCTGTCCCGCCCGCGTGGCAGTGCATGTAGCCCATAGCATTCGCTCTACGGTATTTCAGTATGATATATTTCTGATAGCATCCACATGGTGCGCAGTCCCGTTCTCATCTGACGCTCCTCTTGCACTGTGACAACCTCAGTTCTTTTCCGTCAGTAACCAAGGTAGCGGCTAACCTCATTCATGTGGTCGTATCTGTATGGGTCTTCACACCAAACTTAATGATTGTGTTGTTTGAAGTGCTGTCTATATCTTTTTTGTTTTCACAATTCTATAAGGCAGACGGTGGCCGTATCCCATTTTGCGCTGGCTTTGCATTAATTTGGCGTGCCATAAACGTCTGTTAGTAAAACTTGGATTGTGCAGTTCTGAGAGAGAAATTTGAGGCGGACACCATACAGCACCTTGAAACTGAGTTATAGGTTTACGTGAGAACTGTGCCCACGGAGAATAACCCGTAGGTAGGGTTTTCTCATTTCTCTACCCGTGCCGATTTTTTGCATGCAATTTACGCCAATGAACGTTACGTCTGACAGATGCGAATGCTGTGGAAGCGATGAATTTTGAATGTGACTGGGTCACACATGCATCTAGTGTAATGAGGAGAAGCGGTCGTAATATACTACTCACACCACTGCTATTCAGTAGTGGAGCGAGAGCATAGATCTTGACAACGAAGTAGTTGCAGGAAAAATACAAGATGAAACATTGGATTGCAGCATTGCATGATATTGTTCTTGGTACATAAAAGAACTAAGCATTGGTGTCTGTGGAAACCGTGAAGTTTTGGGACCAGTACAGTACTCAGGTGTGTTTTTGTCTGTTGTGATGGGACGCATAACCCATGTGTTGGTTTCTTGAATAAATAACCCTTGTGCAATCCGCGTTCTTGGGTCATAACACTAGTACGGTCAGGATACGAAAGCAATTATTGTCTCTTCCCTTGAAATGATGCAGCAGCCTGAACAGTGCTAGCAAATGTTCGTGACTAATCACCGTTTAAATGGGCTGATTTGCACTTCCCTAGTATGAGCTTGATGTCGCAGTGGCCAGCACACTCGCATAACAACCGGCGTTCTACCATTAATTCGAGTAGAAATAAATCCTATTAATAACATTTAACGCGTGATAACCTCAAGTTTAGAATTTATTTTCGAAAGACTGGTTAGAAAATTAAGTTGTAGGCAATATGTGAAAATTTTGTAGACTGAACCTCAGAATTTGGGATTCATGTTGGAAAGTGTTATCATGGAGTAGTTTAATAGGCTGATGTTATGGTCGTTTGTTGTGGGAATTAATCTTCGGTAAGAATCCAGTGTTTCCATTTGATCACGGTTAAGTTAACGGGAAACCATTTTGAACAGAACCTAAAGAGACGCCACCAATGTACTTTAAGGTGGCACATGGTACCCCACCTCAAAATGAACCGAAGCAACCTTCAAATAACATATTTCACAAGATCCACACTGGTAACACTGTCCTGGATACACACCAGACGGTCGTTAGGATGACTGGATTTGGCGGTCCATTTACAGATATAAAGTAGTTAATCACATACCGCCAATAAAATTTCATTTACGGAACTCGGTGAAACCCACGAAAGCACTCTTAAATATGCCGATGTCGAACATACATGATACAAGTAATCACCGTAACTGTATTCAGGCAAGAACACGGATGGTGCGAACGTTGTTTATTCAGGAAATTAACGCGGGTTAGGTGTTCAAACAGGACTACAGACAAAAACACTCATCTGCATATGACAACCGTCCCAGAAGGTACCGGCTGCCACAGACTCTGATGTTCACCTTATTTAAGTAGCCAGAACTATTTCATGGCATGCTGCACTGTCCTGTTAGTGAGATGTTTCTTCCCGTGTTTTCCTGCGGCTACTTTTTCGTCCCACTTCTGAATAGTGGCGATGTGAGCAGCATGGGGCGATCGCTAGTCCTCACCATTCACATTCAGATGTATACACGCGTGGATTAAAGCAGTGCAAATTTGTCGAGATCCATCCATTATTAGAAAATCATCAATAGCTTATAGACACCTTGCTATATAACCAGGCACATAACCAATTTATTCCTCAACATTAACAACGTTAAATCGGAGCATTAAACCATCGTTTTGGTACAAAAGCACTTAACATCGTTCGATACAAATGCTTCTAAATGAAAAGTCGAAATCTAAACGGAAATGGCAGCCGTATTGTTGAAGGAACGGAGAAGAACCACCGCAACAAAAGCATAGAACACCAATCGCGACGATCTCTTGCATCCAATAATTCATCATACGAACAGTGGAATTTCATACGTTTAACAAAGGCAAAACAGCGTTTGTACGACGGGAAACGGTTTACCAGGATGACACCGCTGTGTGAAACGCTAAAAATATTCCAAACATGTATAGTTTGAATAGCATAGTCAGAAGACACAGATTACCATATGAATTCATTTCGCGCATTCTCGTCAGCCGTAAACATGTGAATAGCGTAAAAGCAACAAACAAGACCTAAATGAAACGATTAAAAGCACAAATCGGGCTGGATCGTAATTGGTACTCACGGCTAAACCCACGGTGAAACAAAGGTTGACAGGCAGTTGTTTTTGTGTGTACAGAACCGGCTGTCGACGGCTGATCAACAATGCTTCAATATACCTGAAAATTTGTGAGCTTTCATCGTTCATCAAGATTCTAAACGAAGATGCGATATCGACACTGTGACCTATGGTCGATAGGTACCTTGCAATAGATAAAACGGCGTTTCGTCCTCGCTGAGTGTCACTCACTGATGGGTGAGTCAGTGCAATTCTCAACCACTTTGGAATGTGCTCCTTGGCCCTGGT
>LUCH01001497.1:84214-102598 GCA_013368495.1 Paragonimus heterotremus
ACCAGGGCCAAGGAGCACATTCCAAAGTGGTTGAGAATTGCACTGACTCACCCATCAGTGAGTGACACTCAGCGAGGACGAAACGCCGTTTTATCTATTGCAAGGTACCTATCGACCATAGGTCACAGTGTCGATATCGCATCTTCGTTTAGAATCTTGATGAACGATGAAAGCTCACAAATTTTCAGGTATATTGAAGCATTGTTGATCAGCCGTCGACAGCCGGTTCTGTACACACAAAAACAACTGCCTGTCAACCTTTGTTTCACCGTGGGTTTAGCCGTGAGTACCAATTACGATCCAGCCCGATTTGTGCTTTTAATCGTTTCATTTAGGTCTTGTTTGTTGCTTTTACGCTATTCACATGTTTACGGCTGACGAGAATGCGCGAAATGAATTCATATGGTAATCTGTGTCTTCTGACTATGCTATTCAAATGGCTAAAAGGGACTCAATGTTCTAAAACTATAACTTGATCACTCAAACGGTGAATCGTCAAATTTAATGATGTATGGCTTGGAGTTCTACACGATACTTAGTCACAGAATTGTGGATCGGAGGTTGTCTGTGGGTGCACACCTTTGTGTTCCACATATCAAGAGACAGTGTGTTCTATAAAAGCGACCATGTTTATTCGACCAAAGTCGACAGAGCAACAAACTCATCTCTGTCGGTATTACTTTGTTCAGTGTTTGGTATTATTTTTGGACACAAACATTGCCAGAACAACTGTACATTCAAAAAGTGAACAGTCCAAAACCAGATGCAACCAATCAGCTTCCAGGTCAAAGGGCTAATAACAACAAGATGTAGCCAATCTGATCAAGAGTCAAAAGGTCCGTATGTACAGGTCGGTGTATAATGACACACATTCATCAACCCTCACCACGTATGTGCTCAGACTCTAACGCACCGATGACTTCATTTTGTTTAATGATGATATGTTTGCAATCTAAATGCTAAGCTTGGCCAACAACCAAACACCAAATTTGCTATCTTTTGTATAACATCGTGAACTGTAGTAAGAATAACCGCTAACCGATGCAGAATACGTTACAACAGAGAATTGTTTTACTAAACAAGGGGACAGTACACAGAATGCATGTTGGTATTAAAAACAATATTTCTCAGTTAGAGTGAAATCTCAACTGACTAAACTGGATTCACTGAGTTGTTGCTCGTGGTAAAATGAGCATGCGATTATCAACAGATAATGTACACAGACAGATGGAGATGAAAAGACTGCTATTTCCTTCGAAATAGAAATCATTTTTTAAGTAAATCACCTGCATAGTCTAAATTAGAAACTAACAGTTCTTACTGTAATTTACATAACTGATAACTTGAGTGTACAGATATCTGCTCCCTAATAAAGGTTTACGAGAAAGAGGTGCAAGAGGTTCTTGTAAATCTGACAAACAAAGTTGGTTTTGTTAGGCCAACAGGGCACAGTTTCGGATACCTCCTACTGTCAGAGACATTTTCGAATCACAATTCTCACATCTTGAATAGCAATTCGAAAAAATAATTGCTCAGGTGAATTGTGTAATCTTTCCTTTTGAGTTTCATCCTAGTGACCTCATACTTAAAGTTCCATGGTCCAAGGTGTTTTCACGCAGAAACATCGTCTATCTTTTAGTAGTAAGTCGAATGCTACCACTGGTTATCTCAGGTATTGATATCACCGTTGTTTTCAATGTAACATGTTACAACTGTAGTTTTAATTTACATTATCGGTTGTGCCTTAGCGCTTCTGTGGACTGTCAATCAAATTGGTTACATATTAGTTTTTCTTTGCGTGGTTTGTTATGAACAACAGTTTCATCAACTCGTTCCGAACAGAACTATCTAGTGTCAGTTCAAGGACAAATCCTGGAGTCTCTCTAGCACTCTACGACGTCTGTGACTGATAGTAGTCGTGACCGTCTTGCCTTGCTGAAATTTGGGTGAAGCTTAAATTTAGCTGTCGAAAAATCCTCCAAAATGATGTCATAATTCGTTCTACAAGGATTGCTTCACATGTATTCAAAAGGTATGGGATTGCATATATTATGTGTTTATTTCGTCCCCTTCCCCCCAAAGTTTGTTGCAGCTCCAACCGGGCTTTCCTAGCACGTAGGTGAACAGTTATGTTTTCCAGTAGAATTAAGTGCTCATTCACTGCCAGTAGAAAATAAGTTCTGCTGTTTAACTCACGGTTCTCAAACAACACATATTGATGAAAATATGCCTGTTAGCTTTAGTCTGACTCAATCAGCTTCCGTTTAGCAAATAACGTGAATTTTTCCGGTTTGTGGAAGTGAAATTAGGACGCAGAAACGAAAAATATAAATGCGTCAGTGTTTTTGCTGCACGAAAATTTGGTTGAATGTTTTTGGCCACATGCATTCCGGACGTTACGGGTTCCCATAACCACTTCCAGGTTTACTACAAACAACCGTAATTCATCGTTCTCTGAATAGCTCACGATAATTCGAAAGACCGGTTCACCAATGAGCAGTCACCAACTGCACAGAGTGGATCTTCTCAGTTGCGAAACAAACCAGTCTGGATAACGTGAAGAAGGACTAGACAATAGCGTACTCACTGCTCGTCACGTTATGTGGTTCACCCTTGTCCAGAGACTGACTACGGATCATTGTTCTCGCGGGAGTTTTGTTGTTCGAACGTACAGTTGTCCATAGGGCTTCTAATAGCCTTTGTATTAAAATCACACGGCCTACATGCACCACCAATAGCTTGCTGACCAAACAGGTTTAACAGTCTACATTAGTGTTATCGCCTTGTATTTGTTCTGGCAACCTTATTGATTAAGCTGTTTTAAGTGCCGTGAATATGCCCTGTTTAGTTATGGGAAGAAACGTGTAGCAAACAAGCTTGTTCCCAGTGTTTCAACATCACGTTAAATACATTTATATGGGTTCACTGGGGTTAGTACATCGTTAGGGTGAGAGGTTGTAATAATTAACGTCAAGTTAATCAAACTGGTGGAGTCAAATTATGTGCTACCATTAACTTGGGTTGTAAACGTCTTTCGATTGCGTCCCACAGATTCCATAGATCGGCTTGAACGAATCGGCTGGGTTGATTAGATGGTTCGATTAGACCAAAGCACACAGTGACTGCCGAAAAGCAAGCCTTTATCGATCCTCGAGCTAGCCACGCCGCACGATGTTCCCGGACGCGTTCAGATAACCGCTTTGTTGTGCTACCTACGTAACTTGTACCACAGGAACAAACGAAACGATAGACACAAACAGTGGCAGGCAATATATCTTTCAGCTGATGACGTAAAACTGACTTGGAAGTAAATCGAACACGTAATTGAGCTGGAAAATAAGTTTTGTTGAGTGCTAAGTTAAGTCTCCTGGTTATATTTTCAGCATTGCTATTGCTTTTGAATGGCAACAAAATATAGACAACAGTATAGACAATACTCCTGAGGAAGGCTACCCGAGGTGGTTGAAACGTAGAGTATTACAACTTGCTCATAACGTTGTGTTATTCTCAATCCATTTATCCAAAATATAGACAGGTTTTTGTCCCCAATTTGCAAATTATCATGTGCTTATAAATAAACTGCTCTGAATAGCCATTTTCACGCAGTGTCAAATATAAATTGGTCTTCCTCCTCTGTAATGTCACTTGGGCATGTTTCCACAACTCTATCTAGGAAACACAGGATCAAATTTTTCTTTTGTCCTAAAGGTACACAGTTATTAAAGTTGGTATACTGTCCCTACCAGGTTACTTTGCGATATATTTTACGTTGTATTGTGCCATCCTCACGATGTGACATGAACACATCTAAAAACGCTATATCTTGGGATGATTCGAGTTCCAGAGTAAAGTGGATATTTTTATGGGCACAATTGATGTCTATCAGTGTTTCACCGAGGCTTGCTGCGTTCGGGCATGGTGTTTCTGCCGCTGGTTCGAATCCAGCCGAAGTCCAGAATTTTCGCAAATGGATCTTTCTTAAAGCGTTTAGATTAGTCTGCTATACAGAAAGTATCGTCTACATAACGTTTATAAAGTGCCAGTGACTCTATTTGTCCTGACAGTGAACTACCTTCAAGATTTGCCGTAAAAATACCGGCTAATATAAGGCCTAACGATGTAGGCGCCAAGATGTTATTTGTTTGAATATAGACGTAGCTGTTTGTAGTGGTTAGGTCCCATTCTCCTTCACTTTCCTTCTTCTCCCATCATATAAGGTGTTTGCTTCTTGTTCGTGGTTGCGTGGCAGTTAGGCATCAATGTGAAACACTGACGTATTCCTGTCGATGATGATGATGATGATGATGATGATGATGGGTAACAAACTAGAGGCTCGGACTCCTCCAGCATAATTAGAGGTCGTATCCGAGACGGCAGCGAGAAATTCCACTAAGCGCGCTGGGCTGCTTTGAACGGGAGTTTTGATAAGGGAGATGAAGACCCGAGGCAGAAATTCGTGTTTGTTGTGATTGTTGTTGACCATGTGTAGGCGGTCGGGCTTGGAGAGGACCAGAAGTATGGCCGGGGCCGCCACTAGGTTTCATGGCCAGACCAAAAGTGCACGGGGCCGGGGAGGCACCAACGCGGGCAGTCAATTGAGACGAACCACTTCCGTTAGTGACCCCCACGGACAAGTTTTGCAAGTACAAAGTTAACGCCTGAGTAACCTCTTTGAGAACGTTTGGGCATAGACAATAAGTGGTGGATTTGAGCGCAGCCAGAGCGGACTAGATGATGCGAGTAAGAAGAGCAACAGAAGGATTACGCAACTCCGGAGGCAAAGCGGACATATGCGCAGCGGGATGAGACGACAGAACGCTTGCAGTGCCGATCACATAAGAGCCATAGCGAGGACGTAGATGATCAAAAATCCCGTAGGCGAATGATTTCGACACTTCTTTATCACGTAGGCATTCACTGAACCAGTGAAGTAGAAAAACGCGAATCGCATTTTGCATTGAATTGATGGAACAGCTCGGTTCTGGTGCAGACAAAGAGGCTGCCGGGCTAACTGCATTCGCACTGCGAAGCAGCAGGACCAAAGCTAAATCGATTGCGTGCACCGGAGAAGGCAAACGATGACTGGCAACGGGAAACGCATTCGAGGTAGTAGATAGTAGAACGCAGACCGCAGTAGAGGCGGACTCTGGAGTGCCCGAGAGAAGGGATGAAGATGATGATGATGATGACGATGATGATGATGATGATGATGATGACGATGATGATGATGATGATGATGATGATGATGATGATGATGATGATGATGATGATGATGATGATGATGATGATGATAACTGTCACCCCATTGCTATTCCATCATTTTGAGGGTATTAGTTACCGGAAATACTGAGCTGAACTTCGTGTATGTAACGATTCAATAGCTTTTTTATCTCATCTACTCGTATCCCCACGTTTATGACACTGCTCTTTGTATGTCAACCGAGAACCTGTTTTGGCCATAATATTTCACTTCCTTTGTTATTCGTGTAAATTTGAGTGACGGACAGCTGAGTATCGTGTTTGTCGCAATGAAAGGAATGAACAGACATGTCCCTACAGAATATACGTTTATGTCGAACAGTATGGTAAAAACCATTCCAACAACCAGATCGGAAATACGGAAGGCATTTCATTCACACATCCTTTGTGCGGCTTTTAACCTACACAATTACACTATGATTCACTTCCAGGAAATTAGTGCTACGTTCAGTATGCACCTATCCCACTTCTGGAAAGACCATGGTCTCAATCATTCTTTTTTGCTCTTCGGAATATAGCTTTGTTACTCCCATTCTAAAAAAATCTACACAGTGAATGTTTTAACAGTGGCAAAAAATCAAGCCCGTTGTGTGATATACCAAATATTGTGGTCATTTTGGCCGTGTGCTTAGTAAAGAATCAAATTGATAAGAACTGACTTGTTTCGGCCTGTTGGCCATGTTTGTATCGATCCGATCTTCGCTTTCCGTCAAGTACGGTAGACTTCCGACACGGATGTTGGAAGCAGTTCATCGAATCGGGGACATAAACGGAGCATTTGACCCTGCCAAAAGAGCTACTTTTGTCTGTGTTTAATGATGTCAGTTAAATATGGCAAACTCACCAGAGTTGTATGCAGACAGATATCCACACAACCATACAAGCATGTGCGACGACCTAATTTAACGGTTTCACTTTAGCTTAGAATCTTACTGTGCTCCAACAGATGACCTGAGGATGTGAACCTTTTGACGACGTATTTCGTGGCGTGGTTTCTACTGGTAATATATCTCCGACCTGTAGTGACTCATTGTGTGGTCGATTACCACACCGGAGGTGCGAATATTCTAACTTTGGGTGGAATATCTCAACGCAGCGATGAGATCCGTCCAAAAGCCCACAGCGATTGACGTGCGGCCAACACAGGTGCCCGGACGAGCCATTGCTCAACGAGATCGGACCAACGGACGAAAAATGGCAGGCGGAAAACCCCCGTCAGAAGGCATCGACCACACACACAAGCTGGACAGAAGTGCACACGAATTGAAAGCGGAAACCGGGGCTCTTGTGGTCCGGGATTCCCGTTCATAGACGGGAGCGCGCGCATGGCATGGCAACCAGCGAGTTCGACTCTAAAGGCTGTGTTTTATTGAATGTCCTTTCGCTACAGTAGCACCTCCGAAACATTTCAGATCAGTTGCTATCACTGGGCCTGACTTTTACCCTATGTACTCGACCAAGGTTAATACGAGCCTGTTACTAAGGCTTGCTATTGGTAAATAATGGGACGTTCGAGATGCTAAATAATTAAGTCTATCAAAAGGATAGCATATGTGATAGCAAAGCAAATTTTTTGGTTAAAAAATTGAATAGAGAAGTCAGAAACAGTTTCTTGCACAATACATCTCTCGAGCACATTTCGCTGCAATCCATCAAGTGTATACTGCAATCTGCGGGTTTATACAGCAAAATTCAGTGAACACTGTAAGGCGAAACAACGAAATGGACAGTCGCACACACTCACACATCAATGCACGTCCGTTACCAGGGCAACCTGACACTGATGAACAAGCCTTTCTATACGCAAAAGGGTGGCTTCCATTTGTTAATTGCTGCCGTCTCCGCAAGCCGGAGAAGCGTTCGGTTTTTTGTGACGTCATCTATCCGAAAGACATTCCCCATGTTCACTTGGGGTCGATATGCCAACAAGTGTCGAGCGAGCGATGAAGCCGGTTCCTTGCGATTTGAGTCCGATATTGTGGTATTCATGAACGTTTTGCGAACCAAAACTGGAATGTGTTCTTTGACTAGATTGCGTAACTGTCGCTCCGTTCTACCCATGTAAGTGATCCGACACACATAAGAATTCATAAATGATGTAGGATTTAGTGTTAAGCGGTAGCGTTATTTTCAGTGACTCAGTGACAGTATTGTGATGAATACCGTCATTCTATCTTGAGTGGAATATCTTATTGACTGTACCGATTAGCGTGTCATTTAATTACACCAAGTGAAAATAGCAAGCAGATTTTTTCTTTGTCATCAGTGTCCACTAAAGGTTTCGATTAACCACTTTTGATCACTATTGTCCAGAACTTCCTCTAGATAGACGTGTAATATAACACTGACCTTAGACTCAGTTGATTAGTCATTTCACGATTCACCTGTAACACGTTACAGTTGTGTTTCTAGTCATGGTCATAAGTACGGATTTCTACCATTCGGCGAGAATCCAAGGTCGCATCCACTAACACACAGCCGACTCCGCCGTTCTGACCTGCTTTAACCCTCGGGCACTTTACCACACACGTGCAAGTGGCTGATTTTTCGCGGATGTGGGGCGACGGGACTCGGCTGACCAATCAAGTGTTACTGTGTGGAAGGCACATCAACGTGCCATCTGTGCGCGGCACTGCTCGCAAGGGTTACTCCTTATTATATTGTTAGATATATCGTGCCCTGTCGTACCAGGATAGAGTTGAACCTAATTGACCTAGCTTCTAGTTGTCAGTGGGTTCCTATATTTTATTGTTAGGTGTCAGTTGTTCAAAAAACCTTATGCCCCGTTCTACTACACATTCATGACAAACAATTGTGACATTAGAAAACTGGTAAGTACACGAATTGCCCCATATCACTTTACCAGACTACTGAGTCTTGTTTTGTAGAAAAAGACGTCAGCCTATTTACCGTTCAGTTTACTTACTGTCCTATTACTCATATGAACCAAAAAGATTCCGGAACATTTTTGTCTCATATAGACAGTCGTTCCTGTTCATGCGTTGATACATTTTTATGCATATTGTCCACCGGTTGTCTACAGGACAGCAGATCCATTGTTTTTTGAAACCTCACAGCTGCCCACATTTTGGAACAACACCTCTACAGTGTGCTTCAACATGGATGAAGTGCACTCTAACTTACTAAAATGTGATGTTTCGGTACGTCGTTAGGGTAATGCTGTTACATATAATACAACAGGCTCAAGATGACACTGTGTGTTTTGACGGCAAAAGACGCTTGGCCTGTGAGGTTACTTAACACACGAATTCCCGTATAGGTTATATTAAAACGTAGGACCACGAACACGTGCACTCATTTGCATGGCTGACTTGCATTCATATACATCGGGTAGCAGTACGTTTTCATTCGCTCTGGTGGCCCTTCCCCCATAATGTGTACACACTATTCCGACAGTCGCTTCTGGTCAGTCACCGTCCTTGCGTCCAGGTTTGTTCTTTAGTTCCCGAATGTACGCATAATCGTTTGTGAGTAGCATGCTACTCACATTGTGAAACTGCATGCGACAGAAGTCGTATGAATAGTTCATAACAACCTCTTATCTGGTTACCTGAGATGGGCAGACTCAACATATGGTGTGTCTACACTCTATTCACTGAAATCGGAAAGACTGGCTATTATGAACATGTACTGCTGCACAACGTAAAGCTGTGAGAACAACAAACCTTAGACAAAGTGTAGGAAAGATTGACTAAATTGATGGTAGACCAGTTATGATCAGTGTTGTGTTAATGCGAATGGCAACTCTAGATCCAGACAGTCTGACAACTGACGGTTCGGAAACAACCCCACAATCTGGATCACCAACGGTTAACAAACTGATGTGAGTCGGGACTTATCGTTGCTCTCACCCCGTCGTCTCGCGTCACTTCACGTGCATGCCAGTCGTGTCACATGCTTGGGGGTGTGCAGTCATCAGTGTGATAAAACGCACATGACGACTTTGCAGATAACTGTGTGCGTGGATCGGCCTTGGGCTTTGGTCGAGGGGCACTGGTGCTAAGCCTGAGCGCGTGGTGATAACCAAGTGAGGATTTATTCTCGACTTACGTCAGTGACGGCGTTCAACACAGCCGACTCCGAAAGACATGTACTCGTGCTGCTGTTATAGGGTTCGGGTGATACACTACCTTGTCAGTTATCTGTACGACCTCTACCAGTATTCTTACTAACAGTCTTGAGCCCCCGCAAAGGCTCCCATAAAATAAGTCTACAGGAATGAGATCACCAAACGTCCTAACACGACTTCTTTATCGTCGGATTGATCTTTTGACCACTAACCTTGAAAAGCTGTCATTGCATCAGGGACCTTGAACTTGCTTTCTTGGCGTATTCCATTTTCAAATTTCCCGAGATGTTCACTATAGCCGTCAAACAGCCTCCATCGTGACCAAAATTTGTGCTGATACTATTTCACGTTTTTGGCAAATGCTTGTGAACTTCACCCACCTTGTCGGGTCAAAACACTTCAAAAATCCCCCAGGTCTACAGTAATAGCAACGATCGCACTTGAAACTTTATTATTTTATTGTCTTTTCTACATCAGAGATCTGCACATAAACAAAATATATTCAGTAGATTGTGAAGTGGAAAGAGATATCGTATCTGCTTTGAGAGGGAGAGGAGACGAATCAATGAAAAATTTTGCGTGATTGCAGCCATTAATAAGATCATGAGACTATACGAACAGAAATCTTTGAAACGAAATTTGTCGTCGTCGCTTGTTACCTTCGTTTCCTTCAATAGTCCCAATTACTGCTAACTCGTTTCTTTCGCTTAAACACCATTGTTTGACAGCTGTTATTACTAATCATGTATTCAACGGATTTCACTCTTCTGATCCGGTGATTTGTCCAGCACATTTGCCATGAGTTTGACCAAACGACAACACTAGACTTTTGAAACATTTTCCCAATCAGAAACAACTGAACTTCGATGGCACAATAATCAAACCCAGTGTGGCGCGTCGTAATTTAACCAGTAACTATACAGTATATGCAACAACTCAGACAAACATGATAAAGGCAATTTCCAGCATTTGCTGCAATTTGGGATCATAGTGCCTTCCAAGATTGAAGATGTAACATGGTGCACATGGTGCCCAAGGAGAACAGCGATTGAGGACCGTGCGGTGTTTACCGGAAAACTCGGAAAACGTACACGTACCGGACACATCTTCACTGTTTCGTGCAATATAAACTTACTGTTCCCCGCTTAGGCTTTGTCCATGTCCACTGTGACCTTCCTGTAAAACCAGAACCAAAATGTATATCCGCACACCACTGGGTTTGTAGAATGCTGCATAAATCTTCTGGTACTCAAGTACTTTGATTTTCTTTTGCATACCCTGACAACTTGTAGTTAGTGAGCACTGATCAAGAACAACAACTGCACTACATGCAATTATTCTTCAGATGCCTACAGGAATAAGCTATTTTCATTAACCACGTCAACTCTACAGTTGAACAATCAAACATTAACTGTCTAGGTAACGCAACTGACTCGGCGGGTATCACTTCAGTGATGGACAGAGCACTGATAGTCATTGGTTTTCTACTTCCGTCATCAATGAAACAACTTCTCCGACCTCCACCGTTGTTGTGTTCTCAATGGGTCTACTCTCATTTTAGCGTTAATCAGATGTTCTTCTCGAAGAATAACAAAATGGCCCTGAACGGGTAATTGTAGGGAGCTTTCGTGAAAAGTAAAACTGATTCCGCCAAGGTGGTCGTTTTGGAATCGCATGCAATCCAATAGAGTGCATAGACGCTTCGAAAGTTCACGAATGCACCACTTGTTTTCCTTATCCCCGTGGACACCTCGATAGCTACATCACAAACGCATAAGATAACATTATCCAGGTTGGTGTAGCGGTCGACCGTTTCGACTGGACCGCCTGCAGTGATAGAGGGAGGGTCAGCGCTGAATCACAAATGTAACATTACTTTGCACTTGAAAGTGCAAAACACTCAGTGTCAAACTCATTGAACTTCTCAGGGGCACCTTTAAGAAGGTCACCTGTAACAAAATGGAACATGAAAACAGCGAATGGGCAACTTGGCAAACATCACCGAAAGTGGTGAGCACTGGACACAGTTGTCCATAAACGCACACCCTACCTTCAGTGCGAATCTACACAGTTCTCCATCGATTCACTTATATCTTTGAAGCTTCTTTTCGAAGGAGGTAGTTGCAGAGAACCTTACGAGCAACCCAATCAAAGGCAGCCATTATGCTTAAAGAGATCCCCATCATCTGTCGACTATAAGAGTACTGGTGCTCTAAGTCTCGTCGCTGGGTAAAAATGTGGTCAATGCGTCTTTGACCGAACCCGCATTCAGTTTCTTCTGGATTTCGTGAGCTGACGTAACATAAGGTCGGACGTAACGGAAACTAGACTGATGCCTCTGTGGGTGTCACATAGACTTTGGGTTCCCTTAATGAAAACCGGTACTGCTGTTGGTACGCATCAATCTCAGGTACCTCTCCAACATCCCAAACCACCTAAGGGAGTTTTGTCAATTTTGATACCAACCTCTCACCACCATTCTGGAAGAACTAAGGTAACAGGAGGTTTAATCCGGCAGCCTCGTAATACTTCAATAATTTGAGCCCAGGGTCACTTCCGCTTCCGACAGCGGACGGCTAGGAGTGCAATAACTGACAATCCGGATCTTTTCGTCTTTATAGTCCAACTGAGGCTAGCTGAACTGTTTCTCGGAATGCTCGGCAAGTTTGTTAAGTCGACATGACCGGCTGGTGGTAAGTGAACTATATTTTTCCATTCCGGCCTCGTTTACACCAAATTGATATTCCTGACAAGCACTGTTGTAAGCCCCCGGGAAAATGCGCTGACTCGTCCGCATGACAGTAATGTGCTTGACAAAAATCGACCTTGCCTTCCTGTAATAAATAAAGAGAGAGAATCCTAGTTTCGCGATAACGTGACTGTCCCATCAACTGATCCCAAGTGAATTCATAGGACGGGTGTAAAAAGCCACTTTGTTCCGCTCCACAGCGTCTGCGGCAAGTGATAAATTATAACGGATTTATATGGGGCATAAGAACCTGAAAACGTTTTCGAATCGGAATATGGGAAAATAGTTACTAAAAATAGTAAATAAGGTCACTCAATCACCAATGGGCATAGCGGAACAGAGGTCGACCAAGTAAAAAAAATAGAAAAAGTTTTCTCTGGATTGTTTTGGAAATTTCTGTCCATTCCGATTGGGCAAATAGTTTTCTCGAGGAAAGAAACGGTTTTGCACATAAGGAAATAGGTTTCGCTAACGAGCTAAGTTCGTAAATGGTAACCAGTCAAAAAGTCTGATAAAATGTTACCCAGCGAAGCATACAATCCACCATGTATAGAGCTGTGTTTACGTGATATGGCAACCAGTTTGAATCGACATCTCCTATAATCAGTGGTCAAGGAAATATTCATGTAAAAGATGCATGATGAAATGTGGATTATCGTTAGTCGTAATGCGTGGGTGGCTACGATAGGCGGTTAAGCGACAGTCTGAACCGCTGATTTACTACCGTCTTTGATACTGATGAGATGGAGCCTTATATTTAAAAAATGATGGAATTCGACCAATGAAAAATCTGAATCAATGCTTTAACAACGTTGCGGTGGTGATTCTACACGTAAAGACGTCCAGGCTGAGTGATACTGAAGAGGACAGATTAGTTCCACTACTGCAGCAGCGCAAAAATGACACCAGTGACGTCTGGCGTTGTGTTAGGGGTCGACATGTCCCACTGCAGAAACTCAAGAGAGCATACCTACACGGTACTGATTGTCCCAAAATGGCGCGTCCGGATTCAGTATCCGGAGTTCGGACCATTTTACGGGGCATCGATCCGAAAGTCGAGTCCAAAGGGCTTACCCAAAAACAAGCTTCCTAACCTAGCCGCGTCAGCGAACGGCACCAACGCACCGATGTAACCATAACCATGCTAGCTGGTGCAGGATTATCAAATCGGCTTTGGTCAGCACCGTCCGCGATCAATAACACCTGACTGTCAGCAAACGTTTCAGTAAACGTCTGAACACTTGAAACGTGACTCAGGGAAGGGCAACAGCATGCATTAGTTAGTGCAAACGGAGGAAGTGAAAACACGACATTTCCATGGTGGACTGTGCTATTGCGATAATGTTTTCATTAGACGACGGATAATTAAGTGGTCAAGAATTAACAATTTCCCTCCAGAATCTGAGGCACATCATGCCAAGCTCTTAGGTTCATCACATCATTTATAGGCCCTGGCGTGACATATTATGACGATGTTACCAAAACGATAGGCGTTGCTTGGCACTTCTCAATCTTTTGGCTCTATTATTAAACCTCGTCGTTCCATTTTCTGTTGACATTTCTTTGTTGTTGACTATTTTATCCATATCTAAGTGTCATGAAAGATGAAACTTGCATTATCGTGGTTGGCGTGGGCAGCTTGTTCATCGGCATTGTCCAGATTAGAATCGTTTGTGTTCTGAAAGTCTGCTTGTCGTGAAAAATGTCATGCACACCTTGGACTAGACGATCTATTATGTTGGAAGTAGATCACACCGGTGAATAGTGGTTTAGGAAAAACAAGTACCGATATTGAGACTACTTGTGTACTTTACAGTTGTACATGACGCAGTATGGCGGTAGTTCTGGATAACATCAAGTTGATGTGCGTTTCACTACAATGTAACAAAAAGTTACTACTGTCTTGTCCAGAATGAATGAAGTTTAAAAAACAAGGCGCTTCAGCTTCTACTCTATGGTGTCCCCCTACACATGAAGTAAAACACCTCCTCAATGAGAAAGTAGTCGCTTCTAGAGTTGCTCAGATTCTGTGCCTCACTCAGAGATGATAGGATCTACGAATTATACGAATCTGCCAGTTACTGCTAAAGATATGCTGGTCCACCGGCAGGTGAACACTATTGCAGGGCATAACAGCACAACAATAAAAAAAGAAACAGCAATATACAAACCATACATTCACCAGAAGTGTTGAAATGTTGTCCGTAGTTTTCACTGACACATAAATCTTCTTATTGGACACGACGACAGTACACGTTACAAAGTGGTGTCACTCTAGAATGGTGGTCGTTTTAAGTTTCTCCAAAGTTTACGGACGTTCCTGTAGACTGTATATTTGAGATAGCTTCATTGGAAAAGAACGCGTGGAGTACAATCAAGCTACCATGAGGCCACACCGCGAATGATTCACAAGAGCTCGAATGTTTCATTCAGGTATTCTCTCAAACATAGAGCATAGTACATTCTGCGTTATTCCGTTGAAACCAAACATATGCAAATACCACCAGTTGTTTGAGTGCCAGTACAACAGTCTGATAAAACAGCTGAAGATGAGAATGCACTAACTTGTAAATGCTTGTATACTGTTAGGTTTCACCTGCACCACTTGTATCAAATAAATAAAAACTGGCTTATCGGTGTTGGAACATCTGCTGCCCAAACCAAAAGCTGTGGGCTATGTTGGCACGGATTGGAGCAAACCGATTAGGCCGTTTTTACATGAATCCATTCATATAGACTATTGCATTGTTAGTAAATATTGACGAGTGTGTATATATATTTTTAGACAGATATCCCGTGCGTTCTTCCGCACCGGGCGACCAGAGTTTAGTGTGCGGCACACTAAGTCGTTTTGCCAGGTACGAGTTTACCAGGCACAAAATGTAAAATGACCGTTGAGAGGAGAGACCGAATATATTTTACACGAAATATACAGAGGATCTCTTATAGCTCTAGAAATGACATCGACACGTAAATCAGCTAGAGACGCTAGAGACCGGCCGCCGACAAGCGAGTAATCCGGAAGTGTTAGTGACACACGTGTGTGTTCGGGTAGGTGTCAAAGTCAGATGGCATGCAGACAAACGACTGGACAACACGAATCTTGCAAACTTTCTTAATAGCCTAGGTACAATATGCAGCTATGAGTTTTGGAACTATTTTACACATCATACCGCAGGCAGTCCAGCGAACTCTCCAGGTCACTACAAGAGCTCCTGTGATTCGGTCTCCCAGTATGGCCGAACCTTGGAACTTTTGAATACCCACTGTACAAGGGACTTCAATGTGTTTGACCTTATGCAATCTGACGGACACCACTTTGAAAGTCGTTTTTTGCACTTCTCAGAACATGATTAGCAGAACGGTCATCCAGTAGTGTGCCTAGTCGGCGACTTCTTTGAAGGTCATGGACACTGCTTGTTGCAAAAGGCGTTTACGTCACTCTTCCAGTGGATTTACAAGTAACCGATGGAGTACCCACATACTTTGCATTAAACTTGTTAGTAGACTTCTCCGAAATTTTGATACAAGTTGCATAAACAAAAACCAATTTAACAGGATGTTCAGTTATGACATTGCTGACAAGTCGTTCTCATAATCGTGGCTCAATATTTAGATCAGGCTCCAATACTATATTTCGTCCTGACAAAGTTGGACATGGCTATCGTCCAGCAAGCTGAACTGAGAAATGTGTGCTTCAACAAAACCGAACATTACCACGGTTGGCAGTATCCGTTTAGGATTGATCGGTCACAGTGACCGAAACCAAAGATACCTGTGTATACTACGCGCTACAAGTGGCTTCAGCTGCTCCATCCACGGTTTCACTCATGCACCACATATTCAGTTTAATCCCGAAAGTGAGTGAGTGTGAATAGAAGCTTTTGTGTCCAGCTGTAGTGGATTATCAGGCCGGAGGTGTGAGTATTCCAACACTTGGCTGAATACCCCAACGCGGGGGAGGTACGTCCAGAAACCCACAACGAGAGGATCGGGGACGGCGTGGGCGACCGGATGAGCCATCGCTCGACCGGATCTGACCAACGGGCGAGACATGGCACGCAAAATAGTTGGGACGACCAAATCGGTGGCTGGATTATTCCAACACTCGGGGGAATATCTCGACACGGTCGTCCAGGGCAGTCAAAACTCACAGTGGATAGATGGGGGACAGCACGAGCGACCGGACGAGTCATGGCACAACGAAATCGGACCAACGGACGAAGATTGGCAGGCCAAAATCCCCCGGATAAGGGGAGCCGATCACCCACATAAACCAGGCAGAAGTGCACATGAGGCGTGAGCGAAAACCTGGGCGTATCGTGGACTGGAAATCTGACTCATAAACCCGAATGCGCGCGCTGGACAATAAAGATTGTGCTTTATTGGACGTCTTTTCGCTACACAGCCAGCCAACGCTGGTTGGCCAGAATTTGGGCTTGTGTGAAAGTGAACCCCTATATTTCAGAAGCAAAACTAAAAAGAATGCAATGATAAGATCTGCAATGGGAAGAAAATTATTGAAGGTGCAATGCAAGAAGGAGTTCATTATAGGATTACATATTATTGCACTCTATAGAACGAGTGAGGAAGAGAAGCAAAACTTTAGATGGACTGAAAAACAAACAACACATTCACTAAACCATGCACCAACAGCTACTGAAGGAAATAAGAGTCAGAAAGTTATCATGTGTCAGCTTTTTGAAGAGGAGTGCAGGTGAACTAACGAACGTAGACGATCACTGGTTAATACGAAAAATGAATAGATATAACAGACAATCTACTTGTTCCTAATCTACTCGTCGTCTGTTCACCGACAATGTACTATGAACAGGTTGATGACCTAACTATCCGATCCGGCCAGTCGCATTCATTGTAACGTCATGTATTCACGTTATCACGACCTACGGAACTTATGGTTCGTTCGCGCATCACTCGCCTCAGTTCACGGTTACGCAATTTCTGTGGCAATTGCAATTCCTACGAACGTGTCCCGAACAACGAGGGTGATTGAGTATCAACTTGACTTCAATCCCGTCCCCGTCCGCTTGCCGAATTACACCAGTACCATGAATCATGACTAACCATGAACTACCCTGTATGCGTCTTAGATAATGCAGATGGAAGCGACTCAGATACAGTTGATACGGTGTCCATTTTTCATTGCCGTACAGTAATGTAGACAGCACCACTGAGCAGTAGACATACAGGTTAGTTTGCATTTTTAAGCTGCCATTCTTTCAGATACATTTTTCAAGCCGCCCGAAAGTTGCACTGGCCTTAACTACCTAGGCTCACAACCCGCGGTCCAAGGGTAGATCTGACAACAGATTGCAAACCAAGTAGTAGAAGTCCGCGCAGTTGATCACACTGTCTCTACTAATGCGGATTCCAGGTGCAGACAAATCACCTCCTCCCGGAGAATGTTGTCACCTGTGTTGATATCTAAACCAAATTTGGATGTTGTGGTTGTGAAATGCTCGGGTAGTCATTGAAGCTCCTCTTCGTTGTGTGCAAATAGCGCAATATCATCTGCGATCAAAAGCATGTGTATCATCAAGGCATGTAGCCGGCTAGGGTAGCCGAAACGTTGAATATTCAGCAGGCGACCATCCGTCCGGTATTCCAACCCAACACTGTCTTTCGAATTCTGAAGAACGATTGTTAGTATTGATGTCAAATATAAACCAAACAGGGTTATGGTTAATACGCAACCTTGCTTTACGTTAATGACAGTGTCAAAATCATCAGAGGTCGTTACGCACGATCTCACCTACGACCTCCTACTCGCATACAACAGTGTGACTGAACTGACGAACATTTCTGAACATTCAAACTTATTAAGCACCGCCTACTATGCCCCCGGATCACGCAATCAAGCGCCCTGGTGAAATCCGCAAAATGGGCGTAGGGATGTTGGTTGTGTTCACGACACATCTGGATGGACTCAACCAAAAACAGTCCGTCATCGCATTCTGGCGACCGCCGAATCGATCGCTATTAGATTACGCCACCCTGACCTGTGTTCTCAAAAGAAGTTTGTTCAGTCCTTACAACTTCCGTGGTCACAGATTAATCCCATCCAATCTAACCCCACACAAACATTCGACCCTGACCTTGTGACGTAACATCCAGTTAAAGTCCGGCCTGGATCTAACCAATTAGTGTGTGCGTAATCTAATAGCGATCGATTCGGCGGTCGCCAGAATGCGATGACGACCGGTTTTTGCTTGGTACATACCGAATTGTCGTGAACACAACCAACATTCAGCCGGCCATTTTACCG
>LUCH01001497.1:103894-130829 GCA_013368495.1 Paragonimus heterotremus
CAGCAGACGATTACCGTTCTCATTGAATGCACCAGCGCCTTGAGGTCTGACGACTGCTGACCAGGTTTTTGAATCGCGTCCAACTAACGTGTTGAGCAAACAGTCGGCCGTTCACCGGAGTCGAGCGGATTGCAACACTAAGAAATGTGACAGACTTACTTCGATTGAGTCTCAGGCGCATGGACCTGATCCCAGGGCTGATGCCGTGTGGTTATCCTATCATTATAGGATTGGTACGGGCGAGTGAGCGTATGCGTCCATTGTTCTGTGTCTTAATATAACTTTACCCACACCGTTCCTCTTGTTGTTCTGCCCTATGAATGTTTGCCAATAATGGTGTACTAAAGCTTGGTTGTGCTGGGACACTCGATTTTAGCATGTGGAATTCTATACCAAACCCACCATCTCTTAAAAAAATTACTTCTACCAATCAATCTCTGATTTTGTCACCTCACCAGCTGGCTCTATGGGCCTGTCACCTTGTTCGCCGTGGAAACCCTAGGAAACCCCTTAGGACACTTAACATCGAGATACTAAAAAACGATACTAGGATATGTTCGGCCAGAAAAGACAGATGACCTCGGAAAATTCTGTACCGTAAAAGTGAGCGTTAGATACGGCTCACTGGGGAGAGAAAAGTCGTAAACTTAGATAACAGCTTCCAGTTGTTTACGAGAAGTGGCGAGCTATACTGTCAGTGTGAAAGCATGAAGACGTACATAAAGTTGATAGCCAACGTACGAACTGGCAGAGGTGGTTTTCGTCAATATGTATAAGAAGTCACGCGTTCAAACTTAATAAGCATATGTTTAAATCACTGAAACATGAAAGCGAAGATATTGGAAACCATCGTCTAGCCATTATGGGTCAGCTGGTCATCACACATGTGAGGAACAGGCGAACTGGTGATAGAATTCAGTCAATCTTTCTCAGACATTCAGAGCTAGTCATCCTTATGATCTTCGTAGGAGTGGGTAGTAGACGTCGAGATAAAGACTGACAAAATATGTCATACAAATAGCTTGACGCATCACTTGAAGCATTGCAGTCTACGTAACTTGGTAAAGTTGTGTTCGCTAAACAAGACTCGTAGGAAAGATTAAGTGAAGAATGAAATGGAGACAAAGTGGCGTCTTACAAAACGCCATAGCCGTCTGCTGTGATCGAGACTGCTGATCAAGCCTCTGCTTCGAAAGTAAGGAGTTTCCGACCTATCTGAATCGCTTGGGAATCGGGAAGAAATCGCACAACTTCATATCATTCTCAATCAAACGGACTGCCGGCAAGAAGCAATCGCACAATCAAGGAGTGATTAGCGGCTGAAGGAGGTGGCGGGGAGGAAATCTTGTCACTGATTTCATTGGCACACTGTACATTGCCGCAAGCAACAACGAAAAAGACGCCATTCACGTTACTGTATGGGTGCATGTCAAGCTTGCCAGTTGATCAGGCAAATGGCTTATAGCAAAATCCACGGATGAGCACGCGTAAATTCACAGAAGCTCGGAGATTGATCAACCAAAACCAGACAAACACATAAGAAGTTTTCAAGGTACAGTCGACTGCAAGGTTATCAGGTCGATGTGCTGTGTTTGAACTTGGTTCGAAGCTTAAGTAGAAAGATCGATGGAGACTGGGCGCAAAAGTTTCCGAATCTAGGATGTTTCTGGCTAGGTGGAGAGGACCGTATGCATCATTGGAAATCCGTGGCCAGTATGTTTGAAAAAACAACCAGAAGCATCACCATCGAGTCCACGGAAGTCAGCTTTAAGAATGGTATCGTCGCGACCGCAAAAGACGCTTAAGTTTTGAAGTTGTGTATTGCACGAAATCCTTTAGAAGTTATATTAGAACACAGAACAATGAACGCGTACACTCACTTACATGGCTAGCATGTATCCACACACATTGGGCAACAGTGCATTGTGAATCGCCTTGGTGGCACGTCCCCCATAATGCACACACACCTTCAAAAGTCGATTTCGATCACTCATCTTCCTGGCGTTGAGATCTGCCCTTCAGTTCTCAAATATACGCACTAGACATCTGACAATCGCGAGTGCATGTCATACATTAGTACGGCATCCCGATCAGAAAATAATGCACTGCATGTATGCCATCATTGCCAAGGCCGGTAGGCAGATCGTAGAAAGAGCGTAGAGAGTCGGAATGACTTTTGCTGCGGCACGAACATTCTTCACCGAGAGGCGGGGTGTGGTGAGAACGTGCGGTCTCACCAAACTACTCACACAACCGCTCAGTAGTCGGGCAAGAGCATGTATTTGGGTATTGAAGCAACCTGGGGAAAATACATATAGAATGATCAGAGTACACTAACATGAAATGGTGTGTTCCAGACTCGAACTGGGCATTGGCAACCGTAACAAACGCGACGTTCCTGGATTAATGTTATATCTAAATTAATGTTTGTTCGTTGTGGTGATGGAACGTATAACTCAAGTGTTGATTGTCCGAATAAACATTCTTTTGTCATCCACATTCTAGGCTCATAACAGTAGGTGTTAGACCGTTGTGCAATAAAGACTACACGCGATTCATAAATTCATCGTAGAACCGAGTAGGACACATAGAGTACAAGACTGCCAGATTCAAGATCAGACAACAACCAATCCCTATCCAGATCATTGTATGTACTATTGTAATCAAAAGACTACGTTCGAAACTCTTGTTTCTGATACATAAAAGGGAATAAATTGTCAATGTAGGAGGGACATCACATGCTGGACAAGGATCATGGTACATACGTCCCTTGCGGAAGTCACATGTCGTACCGTCTACAGGCCTTGTGATAATACTCTTTCCAGAAACTTTTAGAACCATGGAAGAACAGGTATTAGGGCTAACGCAAACCATGCCTTTTTGACGTAAGTTTGATTCCGATATTTTGCAACCCGTCAGCTAGCTATCTATTGGGAAAAAATGCGGGAAATAGACGACGCAGATGGTGTAGTTAAAATAGAAGCACATTCTCTTTGCAGTAATAGAGAAATCTCATTTGCCCCAGATGTTTTCGAAGATTTGGACTTTATGAACTCTTCAAACATGGTAGCAGACTAATCCAAATTATATATAACTTGCGGAATTCACAGACGCTATAATATAGAGCTTAATATGCAGCAGAAACTCATGACTTAGACCTCCAACAATAAAAATTTGGCCGACGATTGCCGGTTAACCCTGATAAATTATGTTGATATCTCTCAAATACCACTTCACCCTCGACTTTTCAGAACCGTACAAAAGTGGGTTCGGCCTGGTTTAGGATAACTGATTCAAACCAACAGGAGGTTTACGTCGCTAACTTTCGTATGTCTTTTCTTTCCGTTTTTCAAATCCTTTTGGTTCAAGTGAAAAAATCTATCAACTCCTACTTACTGAGTATCAAACTGGTAGCACATATTGGAGTAAAAGTTCAGCTAAGAGGAGGTCGGTGCAACTGTATCAATAAGACCGGTCGTTTGAGAACAATGAGCTCGTCAGAAACGATCTTGTTCCTTAGGTTCGTTTGGTTTTTTGAAAGGCAACAGCCCATATTGTGATCAGAAAACTGTTATAATTTAGTGTTTAATCTTGTAATAACTCTTTTAGGGAAGTTCTGATAACAATATAATTCGATATACCTTACAAAACACGTTTGAGACAGTAAAGGTAACGTTGTTAGTAATAAAACATGATAATTTTGGATATTATCCTTGATTGTAAAATTCACAAGGTCAGAAAAAATCATGATTAGGGAAAAAAATTACGTCCGACTGATTGAAGTTATCAACCGAGATACAGTGAAGTCAGGCGAGGAAGTAAATATTGATCAAGGGATACACCAACATTCATTGTGATACACATGGATTTTAGGCATACGCCTGCAAAAATGTCTTGTTAGAATTATTCCAATATAGTGAGACATGGAGTCATTGTACTGGAACTGTGTACATAGTGTCAAACCTCTAAATTTTACTGATCAAAGAGGAAGCATAGATAAGATGTACAAGTGACAGGTCGTTAAAGTCGTAATCAACATTCACTTCACTTTGTATGGATATTCTATACTGTAACCGTACAGTAATTTATTCCACACAAAGCAAGTCTATTGAATCGCGACCATATGTTGCGATTAGGATGTGCGTATATGTTACACATCTGTAGGTAAACTGATTGTGTGTTTAATGTAAACTGTGGCGTTTTTTCTTCAGGTCTTGCTATCCATGTCAATCATCATGATGATGTAACTAGTTTAAGTGTGTCTGACTTTGTTTGCTTTGAGCTTTATAGTGAATTTGACTTACTTCCAACATGTGCGCTTATGACAAACGAATGATTGTTGCAAAAGTTGTCACACTCCACCCACAACTCGGTGATACAACTTTTCAGATGATTGTAAATGTTAGACAGTGCACTGATGGATTCAAGTCAATGTGAGAAAAACTTTTTACGCTTGAGGGTAAAAGAGTCAGTATGGATGTATCCACGCAATCTTACTGTCATACTCATTATGTCAACTAGAAAGTTGATCAGAGAACCTCTTTAAAAAGTATTAGACAGAAATCAATTAATTTGCTGTATGAATTTATAGACTCAAGTAACAGTTTGTGCTATAAACATTTTGATGGATTTTAGTACCTATGAAACATGATGCTGAACAGGGTAAAACAAGGAACGTTCTCAGTTGCATGTGATAGTGTTTAGAAATGAAAACACAGTAATCCCTCTAAACAAGAAACATCCCTCAAGAAGAACCAATCTGTTTCTTCTTGAAAAATGAGCATATTTTTCTTTCATTCTCTCAATGAGTTTGATAACAACAACATTACTTTTTCAGAACCATGCGCTCACGAGTGACACAGGAATGTTATCAGGACTGTTTCAAGTATTCTTTAGCAATGCAGACCCAACAGTAAGAAGTGAGCTTCCATCTAGCTCGTTGTGTAAACTACCGCATCTTGTTACAACATCGTAGATTGAGATAAATATTAGTAATAATTTTTGTACTTTTTCAGACGGAAAGTCAGAAGACCAGTCAGCTTTACACTGTCATTATTTGCAGCTGAACATCCTACAATGCTGCCAGGCTATTCAGGTTCAAATGAGAGCGAAATAACCGTTAATTAAACCCAGAGAATCTTGTGAGTAAACAAAAGTGTAACTGAAGCTTTATCTGATTCAAGACCAGCCTAACAATGACAGTTCTATATTTTAAGGAACACTGTTTAATCAGTTATTGTTTTAAGGTGTCCAACTTACTTCTGCTTTCAGTGGAAGAATCTTTAGTTAATATTTTATCGAAAAGTCATTCGGTAAAGCATCACCTTTGTTCTCCATTTCACACTATCCCACGTCATCTGTGTACTTGTAAGTATGTGCTGGACTTTCAGCCCACTTCTTCCTGACCCTGACCATTTGGCTGACGTTTCCTGTAATTGCTTTCCTCCCGTCCTTTCTTGCTCTTCGTATCGATTCCACTCACGGGGGATTCTCTTTCTTTCTTTCTCTCTCTCTCTCGTATGGTTTGGGATCCATCTGCTGTGGGCTTTAACTACATCCTCCAGAAGCATTGACACATTCTACTACGTGTTAGAATAATCGTGTCGCCATCTTGATCCCTCCTCACATTTGTTCCTTCTTTAAAAAACTTACTCCGGTTGTTCCAATGTGTCAGATAATCGCCACTGATCGATCGACCATGAGAGCTTTGGTCAAACTAAAAGCTCCTGTTCCTGCCATTCATAACATTCACAATATATAAAATATTTCAACTACGTCACTTGAGTAAATAAGTTCAGATATTTAGCTATGAAAACAAAGTCTGTGACATTATTCAGACGATCCACTTTCAGATGAATCATGCCTAAAGAGCATCATTTGCAAGTCCTTAGGTTCATTTGATAGACGGTGAGTTAGTGTGCTTCAGGGAACAAAACCACTATTGGATTAACTTTAAACAGGATTACCTTGTCGGTTGTGGATAAAGTTTTGGCATGCTCTAGCGATGCGTGGGGGTCATCCGGGAACAGATTTATTTACTTTAACGATACGCCCTGAGATCGGTGTTTTAGGAACTGAGTGGGCTCAAATCAAGTGAAAACAGTTTCCCATATGGTTCTGGGAATTTCGTTTCTCCACTGGAGCTACCCATTGCGAAAAACATTCCATATCTTGCTGAAGGGATTGCTGGACGGTGATGTCTATTGTTCAGTGATCTAGTCTGTAGATCGTACAGGAAGTGACCCTACACTTGTGGAGGTTGCATTGTGACGAATGGCCAAATCGTAGACGCGGCTAATTGAACACTCAGGGGAGTACATCTACATGATAACAAACTATGGCTTAAGCCCATAGCAAGTGAATTGCGGACAACACGAGCTACTAAACGAGTCATCAGTCAACGAAATTTATCCAGCAAGCAAGAAATAGCAAGCGAAAATCCATGACAGATAGCGCTGGCCAAACGCACGGAACCTGGGGGAAATGTACACGATGTTTAGATGGAACCCACAGTTAAATGTTAATTGGAATTTCTATTCGTAAACGAAATGGCTTGAGTGATGAATAAGTGTGTGAATTGGACAATGAAAATCAAGCCTTATTGAACTACTTTTCATTTCATTGTTATTGTGCTCAAAGTATTCATGAACAGCTAAAGTTGTAAGCATCTGTTTCCGGTCCTCATCGAACATACAGAATCATAGAACATTTATTAGTCACACATAAAGCCATTACACCCAAGTGTATTTCAGGGAAGCAGACTTGCTTAATACATTGAAGGAGTTAAAGGTCTTTCCATCATAGAAAAATGACTGTGACAACGAAACAGAACTAGGCCTGAATAGGTCGAAAATTAAAAATTAATTAGGACATAAAACCAGAGTGGCAGAATCGTTGAATTTTCAGTACAAAATGATGACGATGTGAACACTATCAACTAACTTGACCAAGTGTCCGTGAGCTTCCGGCCGGTCATAGAAACGACTTCTTACAATATGTGCCACCTTCCAGACTGGAGTTTCCTAACAACGATAGCATTATAGTCAGATCATGATTGCTTGTAGTTCGTTTGAATAATAATTTTGACTCCTTAACTTCCGCTGATTCAATCAACGTAACGAATTACCAACTGCCGTCACTCAACGTCATTCTGATCAATGCGAAGACAGCTATCGAACAAAAGACAGTGTATGGGTGCTACTGCGTTCGCAACCGTCAGATCGGTAGTGCAATTGCTGATAAGATACAAAACGAATCCTCGTTGTTTCTGTACAAATAGCGATCAGTTAGGATTCGACTGGCAATCGTAAAATGTTAGGGAGGAATCTACGATGCGTTCTTTTATCCGTTGAGAGAAGCGAGTGTATCGGAAATTTTTTCCACTCACCTAGGTGTAGACAGCATGATGTCAATCTAACACTAAATGACATTATTGTCTGAAAACCGCGGTTATTGTTTGGAAATTGGCAAACGCTAACATCAACGTAAGCCTGATAGAGCGGAGGTGATGGTGATATAACATACAGTGGAGAATTTGGTTGCTATTTTGAGGGACCATGCATAAGAAAACTGTTTCTTTGCACATATTCTGGGTTTAGGACAGATGATCTCAACTTTCTCAGTATAACGTGGTAATTGTGCTGTACCGTGAGGTGAAACAACGATGACAGAAATCTCGACTAAATCGCTTAACACACACTGTATGGAGGACATTCTAACACTACTACAATTTGGACAAACGAGCAATGGGGCGGCAAAACGAATGAACAGCTGCCGTATCAGTTTAGGGATCGTCTGTGAAAAAGAACAGATTAACTATTTGCTGTTTCAAGACGCGCTGTTCGGTCGTGGAAACGCAAAATAATGGAAGAGGTTTGTCCATCGGCTCTCAACTTGGACTGACCAGTATTCTCAATTTACAGGTTTCATGCCAATTAAAGAAGGACAAGCGTAGACCAAGACACTGTCTACACGCACAAGACACACTTAGCTACTAATGTTTAACCAATAACAGTTGCCACTCATATCAAAGCTAGGCGTGCAAATAAAAAACATACCGCCAATTGGAGGGCATATAGGTCTGGCCTGCCTTTAGCGAACCGAAAGTATTACTTCTCAGTTGAAATTAGAAGCACCTGCATATACATTCTTTGTATTCTCAAGCAGAACGGATGAATATCCAGCGCAGATCATGTAAGAGGCTGTTAGATCGTCTCTTTTATTACGCGTTCAGTCGTTTTACTAGAAACCGAGGAGGAGAAAAGGCGTGATAACACCGTTCATTGGAAAACGAGTCGGTAATAGACCACATGAGCTCTGAATATATAGGGCAGAACAGTTACCATAAATGATCTGCAACAGAGACCACATCGGACGAGACAACCGTATATGGCAGTCAGACACAGAGTGAATCAGATGAAACGGTCATACAGAACGGACAGAGCGCTAGGACAAATAACGTTACGGCGAATATCAGAAAGCAAACGCGAGAGAACACAGTTCAGGCAGCGTACTGGCGTTTGGCCGTACGGCCGCAATCTGATCGGCTGAGTGAAACCATATCATCACCCACCGTCATACCACCCGAAACCAGATAAATCAACCGATATGGCATTAATCATCTCGGCTGCTTCGTTAGAAGGTGCACCTCCTTACAGAAGTCCTTCTTGACATTAACTTAGTACACCAGTATGCTTTCCTCAAGGCTCCACTTTTTGATAAAATCGTTTAGAATAAATAACATGACAAGAAACTAAGGGATGCGATTCAAACTGACTGTCACACTATTAGGTACCGTCAAGACAACAGTTAGGAAAACAATCCTGCACGACCAGGTCATTGTGGGAAAACCTGCCTATTCCAAGTAATCTCTCTTTAACTTTCTGTTTTGAATGCAGTTTTTCATTTTCTCCCAATCGGCGAAACACTGATCATGGCAGCTTATTCAACCTGGAACGTTCGATGCTTTTTTTAATCCGTTCAAATTTATGGGTGTATGCTAACACACCTTTGTTGTGCCTTTCCGTCACTGTGACAGTAGCCAACTGTCATCGGTCATGAAATGGGTGACAATTCAAACTGTTGGGGGAATCCATGTTGCCTTGAGAAAGATTCAAACAATGACTATGGCTTACGAAAATTGGAGACACGCACATATACCAGAATTGACATACCAATCAGGAAACACGGATAAAGAATATAAGTAATCGACTACCGAGATTGCTCTTTGTTCGGTTAGACCGTCATGATCAGCTAAGTACTCAAGCATAAAATGACTCAACCCACACAAACCAATCCATTTGTAGTCTGCCGCACTCTGCAACAAATGTGTGCTTGAATTGCATCACCGATACCTTATCGCCTGTAGTCCACACTGAGAATTTTTGTTATGATGGCGTAATTTACATCTCGATTCATTCGCCTAATTGATTGGACGTAGTACAACACCGCGTCACATACGACACCTTAGTACACAACCCAATCTTGTTTTTTCCTACCTCTCTGTCCGAACGGGTTCTCGTATGAGACACATGGTTCAATTTCACATACTAGTCAAACTTCACTTCAGCGCTCATAAGAGAATCGAAAAAGCAACAAGTTTGCCCAGAGTATAACCGGAAGTCAAGCAGTCCAGTTTCACTATCATCGAAGCCACTATTCTTCTCCGCTATTGGCTTATTTAGGTCGGTTGCTTCTACATGGTGATTCAAATTGGCTTGCTTCTGGAAACGTGCTATTCATCAACGGATAGTTTTCGCATTGATGTTTACTTTATAGTTTATCCAACAAACTCAACTGCCTGTAATCCACATGCCAAATGCTCGCCAAAGTTGAGTGCGTTTTGTCCTCACTGTCATTGGGACTGAGATGAAATGAATATGCCTTGCTAAACTTGAATTGTGTAGGCTTCTCAAAGTACAGCTGCAAGCAGAATCAGTCACTCTTTATGTGCTAATAGACCGACCATGTCGATCTGACCGGGGATCGAATAAAATCTTGATGATCCATCAGTTATATTCTATACCTGTTCGGTTTCCGAACTCTAGGAAACATTTGGCCCTATATGTATAAGGATAGGTTATGAAACAATGAGTCGTTCGTACAAGTTTGAAATGAACGGATAGCATTCCTTGGAACTGGGGTTAAAGTGAATGTGAAATACAATAAACGGTGACGGAATGAAGTAATAAATCCTTGTGCTCAGAGAACTTAGTTTGTACACTGGATTGTGATAACCTCTCCAACCGTCGAATCGGACCACAATACTGCTCATGTGAAACACTGCAGCTACTACTGTTTTGTGTCTGGTAATAAAACTGTGAGCGTTTTTTCCAGAACGGAATGCCGTTTAGGATTGTGCCCATGTGCACTTGTCCTAAACTAAGTTGCTCCACGACGAACGTATAGGCTTTTGCAGGTACGGATGAAACCATAGACTATGTTAGGGTCTGCGATGTTGGTATCGGCCTCGTCACCTCAAGGAACACGGTTTTACAGAGGTATGCATAGGTTTGACGGTTGATATCAGTCTGTGCCCGCTGTGGTTTGGATTATGATACTCACAGAAATACAAACAAAGACGCATATTTTGACGAATAACAAGTGTGAGAATACCATGTCCTACTGGATACCACTGGATCCACTCTATTAAACATTGTGCGTACATGTTGCCTTTTGTAGGGACCGGCTGAAAAGCTTCTAACATTGAGATACTCAGTGACCACGTGATTCTATGTTCCCATGTCTTGATAACGAACAGTCTTTCTTCTCTGATCATCCTAGCGTTAGGAAACCCAGTGGTTCATTAGACTTACTTCCAAGTCCCTCTGCACCATAAGTAGATTTTAGCATGCAGCCACAGCATCTCAGATATGAAGACATACCATCTCTGTATAATCGATTTAAAGTAAGTCCATCTTAACCTTGATAATGAGTTCAAATAGAGTAACTTGAGTTGACAGAACAGATTAATTGAACAAAGTTGCAATGGTATAGCAAATCAACGAGTCTGACTCTAAACAAGCTTGATATGTGGAAGCTTGTTAGGTTAAGAATTTTCAATTAGTTATGGGACATACTGACTGCATTTCTGTGTGAATTGCACTCTCATTCTTGTAGAATGCTGAATTTCAAACCAACCGATAGTGTTTCGTTGCTGATTTCAGCAGGACAGTTTGATTCGACATTATCATCGACGTTTGTTATATCTACGCCCAGTAAGAATAGACTGAATCACGTTCACTATAATAAACAATGAGAATCGGAATACTCTCATTGTGGTACTGTCTCTTTTGTACCGATGAAAATATCTTTAGTAACTAATCTAAAAACAGTATGGGAAATTGAATGGTTTACCGCTTTGCCTTCGATTACTTGTGTAGAGCTATTGTGCTTACTGAAAACGTATTTGTCTATATTTTTCTAAATAGAGTTCTTGGTGATCACTGTCATCGAAATTGCTGTTGATCTGAAGCAGTTTCTGGGTTAGGAGTGAAACATTAACAACAATAAAAAAACATACCGAGCACTCACAAGTTGTCCTGAGCTTATGGATGTTCAGTGGGTCTCAAAAACATTCTAATTCCACGATTTCTTCTGGAGACGTTCACATAAAATCCATCCAACCCAGCCGGAAATGGAAGCTGTCCTTAAATTCTACCATTTTCCGATTCACAACCAGGCTTCAGAATTTAAGTAACAAGAAGTTCATTCAGTCAGCTATTCAGTTCCACACAGCTGATTCTTGAGGCTAGTACAAAAGGACTTCGGTAAGTTGAAGTTATCGATTTCAAATAGTTTTCGAATAACGGTACTTTGACTTCGGTTATGCTGAACAGTGAACTTGAACGACGCACAACCAAAGACCACTAGAGTAAATTATTGCGGTATTTGTGACATCACATATGAGTGTGTATAGTGGACAGAACTATCCAACAAACGGGTTGGTCAGCGATCAAGTCAGTCTAACCAATTGCGTAGTCTTATTGATTAGGGTTGTCTATTTACAAACATTTGTTGTGGATTGGTTTACTAGGATCAACGCAGTTTCGTGATTGGCCCACAAATATGATTAGTTTTAGTCAGTTCAAAATTTTACCCATTCTTAAGTTTTCATGGTATCATTATTGTTATTCACTGCTACACTGTATGCATTTCGCTTTACTAAATAACTGATCTTCCGACGGCATGTCGGCCTTTATGATGCATAGTACCACGACAGTCTAAATTTCGAAAATGTCTGCACCGAAAAGCGCACTTATCAATGCAGACAAGTTATTTTTTCATGAAGGACGTTGAACTGTTTTCAGGCAATAAACCTCTACATCAGGCCATGAAAACGAAAATACGTGGCACCACCGCTGTCATTAATGCTAATGGATGTGGAGACACTAACCATTCAAAAGTGTTTCCATTTTTGATCATGTAATTTCACATACTTAACAATGACCTTTCAGAAATGGGCAACTTCTTTAACAGTCACGACAAGATCTCTATAATCTAGCAGTTCACACACCGTTCTACAACCCCAATGACCATGACTCCGTGGTTAACTGTATAATGTATGGACTACTATCTCATGATGGCATAACAATTTGGAAACAAGACTTAGTGATTTCAAATGAGGAAAAATTTGACCATAATTTAAATGAGGTTATTCTTTCATAGATCTTAAAGGCAACAGAAAAGCTGAATCACTTGCGATTATCCGAATGCATTCGGGGAGCACCAACCAGTGTGGCTGACGCGAGGATAGATATGGCCCTGTTCGTCTACGGTCGCTACGCATGTGATCGAGTCAAACCACCTGAGCAATCAGACCGACACATTCAAGCCAGTCTACAGAATATGTAGGGTACAATCGAAACAGGTCAAAGGTCGTATACTGTTGATGGCATAGGCCGTTGCAATTTGCCTATACTCACCAACACTGTGCGCTCAAAACCGGCCAGTCAGAACGTTGAACCTTCCATGGCCGTGTACGCAAACACAGGATGGAGTGGTTGCATAGATGTGACGCACTTTTCGTAGGTTTCTTACAGATCACGTGATTAAGGCTATGCAACTAAGTCTCATGACTCAAACCAGACGGACACTGTTGACTGACATCTTTCACCTCAATGATATGTTGTCTGTCACCTCCCATCGAATCCACATAAATGTGTTGTACTTAGCCTGATGATGAATCAACGAAAACCAGCTTGTTTGCTACACGTTTCTTCTCACTTGCTCTTAGGTGGTGACATAAACTAGATATCTTATATCCAGTTACTCATTTTTTGTCTTTGTATTGTCACTGGGTTTACCAATGCTTCGTAGATCTACACATCGAGGTCGTTAGATGATGGGTAGAAAACAAACTTAACACGCGTCTTCTTTCCATTATGCAATTTACTTTGCCTAGCTTCCTCTTGCATACAAACCAGGTAATCTTGATAATTTATGGTTAAACCTCGCCTCGGATAAACATTGAACACACGGTGATTGACCCAGTTGGCATGCTTCTTCACCAAAGTGATTCGATTATTAATCAGCTGCAGGATGTGGTTGAAACGTAGAGTATTACAGCTTGCTCGTAACGTTGTGTTATTCTCAATCCATTTATCGCCTCGGATACTTTTTACACATTTGACATTGTTTTGCTTTTCAGATTAAATGATTGGGACAAAAGAAGTTAATCAGTGATTGTCATATGATAAACAAGTAGTATGTGTTACGAAGGATCATTCTGACGATTTTTTTGTGGTTCTCCTAATGTTTACTAGCTGGTTCATTACAATAACTAATTACTTGACTTTCTTTCTGTCTAGGTCATCAAGGTGAATGGGAAAAGGATGAGGACAATCACGACGACGAAAAAGAAAGAAGGAAGGAAGGAAGACGGGCGTAAATGTTTGTTGGTTTGCAGACCAGACATCAAACGACCAATTGCTTTCAATCTATAAGAGAATGGAGAGTAACACCCAAATAAAATAAGGCCAGTGGTGTTTGCAGCTAACTAACAAGTTGAGTCACCGAAACCTAGACATACAACCTGTCTGCCAACCCGACTTATTATAGTACAGAGAAAAACAAGCCTAAAGCTTCGTTTTCAATAAAACTGCTTGATTTGCAATGAGAAAGAAGCCAATCGGGTGGATGGTTCTCAGAGGTTCAATCTGAAACTGGCCCCCCACGAACTGCCACGTCTGTACTTAGACGCGCTGCGACAACCATACCTCTGTTAGAACCAATGAGAAACTGGACGCGTATAGAGAGAACAACTAGTGTATTGAGGATGAGCGATCGTAACATACTACTCACACGATTGCTATCCAGTAGTATTACCAGAGCATATATTTTGACATCGAAAAGTGCAAGAAGATACATCGGAGTGCAGCATCGCCCAAAATGATCCATGCTACGTAAAGGAACTGAGCATTGGCGCATGTGGTAACCGAGGCGGTCGGGGCCGAGTAACGTATGCAAATGAGTGGTTTTGTTTGTGGTTCTGTTTAAACGCTTAACCAATGTGTTGTTTTCTTGAATAAACAACCCTTGTGCCATCCGCGTTCTTGACTCACGGCACTAGTTCGTCGTTCTGTTTGGTTATTTTAGAATTGAATGAAACCGGTAGTGAGGGGACCAAGCATTATTTCACAATGCACCCTTACTGATGATTGTGAGCTGGGATTGACTACTGGATGGACGTATTTTTATTTGGATATTTGGTGGATGCACAACACTAGACAAATGAGTTGGTGCTTATTATACAACTCAACCAAACGCGGTTGCATTTAATGTCGATAATAGAGATTTCGCTGCCAAACTCGACAGCGTAAGAGAGAAAACTACATGCTATATTCTAACACTTACAAGCGATAGCGTGAATCTTAAAAGTGTGGATGTATACACCGTTGTCTGATGAAGGCCCAACCGATCAGATCGCAACCTGAGCCGTGGCACACAGACGCTCATGGCGCGTATACAACACCACCCTCGTCCTTAGCACGAAAGCCGGCCAAAGCCGTAATGAATTGTCTGTGTCCTTCAACGAGTTTATCGATGTTGTTGTGTGGGTATGTCGGGGGTCCCACAGCGTACACGTGGTAGTTCGTGTGCGCCTGTTTGCAACAGTGATGCGTATTGTTGTCTGGCTTTGACTTTGAAACCGGTTGTAAGCCCGTATATTCCCGGTCCACAGGCCCGAGCTACTGCGATCGGTGCTTACAGTGCCGGTTTACATTTGCTCGTTTGCCGCTGTTTTAGGCGGACGGATGTCCCAGGCTGTACCGTTGACGATAATTTTCTGCAATTCGACTGATCGACCGAACGACATTTCCAACGATGGAAAAGTCCAGCGTCTCTTAGGAATATTGTAAGGGGCTTGGATTTTACCGTTAATAGCATTTAGAAGAATGTTTTCCTCAAATCCGACTTCCAGAAGAATCGAGAGTCATTTAGCTCAACCAGTAGCTCATCGGCCGTTGGGATTGTGAATTCGACCACTACAGTACGACTATTTAGCGCCTTCAAGTCACTATATATTCGCACCGTACCATCCGGTTTTAGCACCGTGACCATGAGGGCAGCCCATTCAGAGCCATCAGTTTGTTCGATCAAGTTGATTCAAACCATTTCCTCTATGGCAGCAGTCAATGAGTCTTGTTTGGCCAGAGGAATTGGGCGCGGTTCTGTTGTAGAAAATGGGTGTGTTCCCTGTTTGAAGCGTATCTGGTGGGCAGCAAACGGTATCCAGCCAGTAACTTTATTCAGCAAGTTGGGGTATGTATTTTCCAGGGTCGGTGTGTTGATCATCAAAACCCTCATGCGATCAACGGTAGGTATTATCTCCAAAGTCTCCATCGCATTCTTTTCATAGAAACCTGAAGAAATGATTGTTATCGGAGAATCGGAATTCAGTTCCACACCAATAGTTATTCTACGCCGGTGTACACAACTGACCACCGTTTGAATGTCTGGTGAAGGAAATTTGTGTTCTGGAAACATACATTTAGTTCACAGTGAAAGTAAGATTATTTACGGGGTAAATGTGTCCTGTCAGTAATGATGACGAGCAATTTCCAGGGGTATCTGGACTCACTTAGGCTGATTGTCTGGATCTACTGCATGGAGCAAAATCTCCTCGTTTACTGCAGCTCTTGCAGTCAAGTCTACGAGCCGTACATGTCTGACATTCTGGTATATTTCGCCTACTACTGCAACGACGATACATTGAGGAAATTGTCGATGGTGTGGGAAAGGTACGTTGTATCTTGCTGGTGTCAAGACTGTCATTTTCTTTACTGAACACTCTAGGGTGTTAATCTGCTACTGACTTTATCCTGTCATTGTTAACAGCCGGGTCCCGGAACAACTTTGGTGTATCCTCGGTAAGTAATGCCTCACTGGTGCGATTATCTTTTATTCCGGGACTGCATAACTGCTTCGATCTTATTCTTTAGAATACTGGAATAATCACATTGTCTGACTGCTCGTGCAAGACGGGATTCAAACTGTTTCAATGGTTCCAGAACGTTCTGTTACAATTAGCAGAACTTGAATCTTTCTGTGAACACGTTCGTTCTGCAACCCCATTTTCAGTCACATATAACCAGAACATCACTCAACGAAATTTATGATTGCAAGTCAAGTGCACCACAGTGACGTTGTCCTTCAGTGTCTAGCAAATTACGAGGTAGCTACAACTCCTGGTTTTCACTGTAATTAGTTGCAATCGGTAGTAAATTTATGAATGTAGTAATGTATGAATGTAGTTTTTCACTGAGCCCAGTCACTTTCGGTTGGTTGTGTGGTAGTATCATGCCAACAGAATTCTGGAGGCTGCAGACTATAAACCATCGGATAGGTGTGTTTTACATGACGCCAATGTTGTGTTCCTATTCGGATGCAAACCTCACAAATTCATAAAGGCTGTCCATTTTAGTCGTAGATCGTACACCCTTCTTCAATTCATTACTGGAAAATCGACAGTATCGATGGCAGTAGATTTGATTGTACCATTAGTCAACTGAGGTGACGGGAAGATGCATTAGTTCATTTCGCACAAACTCATCAGTTGTAAACATGAGACTAGGATGTCGGAAAAAACAAGATTGTGTAATATTTCACTAGAAGTTCTCTTAAACAGACACTTCATGATCGAGTAGTACGTGTTTAGACTTATTCAATAGAGATAGCATAGATGGTGTTGGAACCTGAATCCACTGGGGTCAAAACATTTGTCCGCTTGACCACCGGTCCTGTAACCGTCGCTTTCGACGAAAACGATTATTACAATGTAACCTGTTAGAAGTTAGTTAGAAAAATTTGAGAGCAAACAGTTCCCATGCAACCAATGGTTCAGTATATGTAACTGCAGGTGTGTCGGTTTGAATTTAATTCCGACTTAATCTAAGGGTTGAGTCTTAACAGATGTCCAGACAAACCTCCGAATCGGCAAAACTCATTCTACGTCCTCACACCTCAGACGTATGCCTCGCACATAAAGTGCGCTTTCATTGGCTAGGCTTGCTGAAAGTTACGTTGACTGAGAACCGGTAGCAATTTATTAGCGTCACGGTAATAATAATCGGTTACGCAATCTTCTTCACTTGACCATATCAAAAACCGTCATTGGTTTATCTAACTAAACACAGTTTCATGATGTTCTATATATTGAATGACACAACTGAGAAAATTGGAGACAGACACTCAGTAGCGATTGTACGTTCATCGAATTGCAACGAACAGAAGTTGTAAGTTGTGTGCTGCGTACGTCCGGCCCTCCTCGTCCGAGCAATACTGTCTACCCTTCTGCACTTATCTTGTCCAATAGCATAAATAACTTATCGTAACTGGTTTGTCTGCCGTTGGTGTCAACTTGTGGACTACGAAGACTTTCCTGATCAGTAAGGAAAGTTCTAAACGGTGTGCATAAGGATGCTTGTACTCCAAGGAAATTGACAGCAGCCCACATACACATTGGGAACGTTACCCAGGAATTGCACATCAGTGCGATGGCACTGCTTCAGCAGACTTAATGACAAAGCCGCAATATCCACCTCGTACTATCCTGATCCAGTTAGTTTGAATAATACAAGTCGAAGTAATGCAAATCTTGGAGAGGACAGTTCACATGACTGTTAACCGCAGACCAGAAACAAGTTTCGTCAGAACGTTTTTCGTCTTAACCTAGTTCAAGCAAACACGTAAATGATCACAAATCGTCCGTCTGATTACCAAAATCACAAGAAGTTCTATCACTACAAAATCTAATAAATGTGACGGTAACTACTACAAAGGGCCTTGGCAATCCACTCAAATGGAGGCGTTGACAACTCACGTATCATTGTTTTCACTTGACTGACGAAAAAAGAAGATAGCAAAAACAAATCGAGTTGAACTATTGTCATTCTACTGCATGTCAGTCGATAATAGTGGCAAAAACTGAAACACATACTCGTTTGGAAAATAAGCAATTTTGAAAAAGCAGAGGTTCTGCCAGACTCAAACCAACGATAGGAGTAACATATTCAAATGCGGTAAGCTCACCGTCATTTGGGATGTAATACCGCGTCGAAAAATAAAATTTTTACATTTTTGTTCAGCTTCTCACCTAATTTATTGTGTAAAACGGACTCTACAGAATGATCCAGGAGCCTGACTGTTCACCAGTAATAAATACCAGCTTATTTACGTTTGATCAGGGTTACAGTAACCATATTTGGTGTGGAAAACAGTGGGAAAGGGAAATCGTTTTGAACTCGCAGTATGTCGGAACTAGGTTATCACGTCTTTCACACCATGTCGTATTCGGACCATCGCCTATTTACAGGATAACTGCGACGTCAACGAAAAATCTTGATGATACAAAGAAATAGGCTGATTTGGAATGCTGATAATGTTTCCGTGACAAGCAGAATATGTTTATATCTGATTTTAAATAAATGCTTGATGATGGTAGAAACTTGAATTCACCTGTGTGTGTATCTTGTATATGCTGACTACCTGAGCCGTTTCCATTTGCGATGTCTAAGAGGCGTCTTGGGCATTCGGTAGTCGGACATGGTTCCGAACACTGAGGTACTGCAGCGATTAGACATGGACGGGATCTAAGTCATGCTGATGCTCAGTCATTTTCGTTGGTTAGGTCACGTCCGTCGGATGAGCGACAACTGGATTCTGAAGCAGCTACCATAGGGGCAGGTGAAATCACGTAAGCGAAATCCGGGTGG
Organism: Paragonimus heterotremus; assembly: GCA_013368495.1. Taxonomy (NCBI): domain Eukaryota; kingdom Metazoa; phylum Platyhelminthes; class Trematoda; order Plagiorchiida; family Troglotrematidae; genus Paragonimus; species Paragonimus heterotremus. The sequence goes on from LUCH01001497.1 coordinate 123,109, forward strand.
TTGAAAACGGAGATACCAGCATGTTATCCTGGTAAGTTTTTTGGGTTGTAGTATAAATGTCAGATCTCGAGAAGAGTTAGCGTTGAACCGGACGGTCTGGAGAAACCTGACTTGGACGGGCGTCCAAAAGTTCGGTGGACGACAGTTGCGCGGTCGTGAACTGACGCGTGCGGTAGGCAACTGAATGACAGGTCATAATGGCATGACTATACGGCTTTGTGGTGTATATGCCCGCGAATGCCCTGGCCGTCCCAGATTAATAGGTCATCAAGTTACTGGTGGTACAGCTTCAGCGAAGAGACGAGGTACAAAAAGGGCTCAAATGAGTTTTGCCAGCTATATCTAATTCTTCCTTCATGTCTGCTGTATATGCGTCATGGCCGCCTGTGTGCCCAGCACTCGTGCTAAGGCTCAAGCTGCGATCTGACCGGTCGTGCGCTCATCGACCAAACAATGCTATACACTATTTCGTGTTCTTCTAAATACTCCGGAATGCACTTTGTAGCCTCAAAATGCAAAGTGTTTCCGCAGGATTGGTGTGTTTACATAGATCTAATATTTTATAATGAAGTCATGAAGATTTCTGATCGGTTGGTATGCTTTGGAAGCTGCACCAACAGCGGCGGAGGTATAGGAAACAAAATAAAATCGCGTATCTCCAAGGCTAAGACAGTGTTCGCTAATCTAGGACACCTCTGGCGACACAGAAGTATATCTCTGATGCTTATAGTTCGCGTATATAAGGCGACATTGAGGGATGTGTTAATATACGACTACGAAACTTGGTCACTCTGGGTAGAAGACACGAACAGTCTTCAGGTATTTGACCACCGACGTCTGCGTTCAATTACCCGTATCAGGTGGCACCGGAGAGTAAATAACGAGTAGGTTAGGAAGCGGGTGTTTGACACTGATGATCGAACGAGCGAAAGAGGTGAGGATGTGGATATTTGGTAGTGACCGCTAAGCGATTTATTCACTTTTCCAATGCTTACGTTCACATAGACTTTGGTGGCTAGATCATGTACTAAGTATGCCGGCTACTCGTTTGCCACAACGAACGCTCTTTGCTTACATTGTGGCCGACTGGTACAAGCTGCGAGGTGGACAGATGATGACCTGGCTTAAGGGAATGAAGTCGTTCACCATGGTTTGACAACTGTAGATCGGGTTCCTCTCCCTGGCTGAGGACCTCGTGACTCGTAATCGGTGGCTGGAAGCGTTAGGTGAGATGAAGGCTAGTCAGCCTCATTGGCGTTGATGCTGTCGTCGTTTGGTCGCCTTGTCTTGAAGTAAACATATTTGATGATGTGGGGCAGTGAAGGTAATAAGGAAGCTGTGCTGTTGATGACGCCACACTTACACTTACAGTTTGGTTGTTTACTTGAGATATGTAAACACCTTGATGTTGAATGTTTGAACACGAACGTAGTTCTGTTCAGTGGTTGGGTCCCTTCTCCTTCGTCTTTTCCCTCTCTCGTCATATAAAACGCTTGCTTTTTGTCTTCTTCATGGTTGTGGGGTAGTTAAGTGTCAGTGTGAACCACTGTTACGTTGTTGTCCATAATGTTGATGAGCATCACCATCACCGATCAACGGTGCATACATCCACACACTTAAGGATGACGTTACGGCTTGTGAATATCAGAATATATCACGTACTTTACTCTCTAACGCTGTTATTACCAGTATAACGTAATGTTGATTGCACGCGGATAGGAATGCAACAGACAGTTTCGAATGTAAGCGGGCAGCCGACAGCATACGACTGAACCGGAAATGTGTGATTGCCCGATTTACTCCACGGTGACGAAATGCGAACAAAAATCGGACAGAATATATGGTACTTGGTTACCTATTAACCTAGGTACGATAACCGTAAGTTCTATGATTATTTTGTTCATCACGTCGCAGACAGGACGGTGAAAGTCCCCAATCGCATACCTCTCCCCCTAGATGGGTACTATGATAACAACTCTTCGATTCTGATGTGATGCCATTTGTGGCCATCCGAACTTGGTCTTGTCCAGTTCATGCCGCACCAGCGGACGACCGCTCAGCTTTCTACTGGAACTACAACTCCCGACTCAGCAGGTTAACTATTACTAAAGCTCATGGTTCCTACGGAGATTCAGCCTGAGTGTTCCTCCTTAAAGATAAGCAAAACTATCGATGTAAATGCGTTTGAAAGTTCAGGTGGAACGTACATGAGCGATGCCAAATACTGAGTGAGATATTTTGCGCTGAAGAGTTGTGTCACAGGTGTCCCGTCAGTGTCACACAAAACATTAAGAGACGAAAGTGGCTGGGTATGAAAGCAAGGATAAATGATGTACTCAGCCGAACTGCATGACGATAGCAAACGTTGTTTTCGCAGTTTTTTCATATATACTGTTTTGGGAAACTGTGATTTCGTGCGTTATTATAGCTTTAAAAAGCGCTCCAGCCAACGCAGTTTGCGACCAGAACCAGTGGTGATTGGTGATGAAGGCCTTGTAAGTACTAAGATAGGCTCAATGGAGCAGATGACTGGAGTATCAGCATCTAAGAGCTAGTTGGCAGTCAAGGAAGAACTCTATTGACAAGACGTTTGGGTGAGAACACGGTAATCGGTTTTACGGCAGTCGCTGAGCACGGTTTCTCGTCTCTTTCAGCGGTCTATGACACACGCAATCTTCTCCGATAATCACCTTGGAAGGCTCTCCACAGGGACGTTGGATATCCGCGCAAAGATGTGCGTAAGTCGATGAAGGGAATGGGGAGAAAAGCTGCAAGGTTGTTTCCGAAGAGAAGCGACTTATCTAGACTGAAAGTTGATCAGAAAATGGAGCTTCATACCCAAATATATCCGTGATTTGGAAGTACTAACCCCTAATTAGACGTAGTGGTTGATCGTGAATAAACTCGCCATTTAAAACACGCAGATAGACCTTGAGCACATGGGGAATATCGCTCCAGGTTTGGACAAATTGTCGCCCAAACATTTTAGGCGTATGAGAGTTGATGCCTTGGCCAGATACTTTGACCTGTTCCTGCTAACCGAAGGTTGTCCAACTCACTTATGCTGCTCTCGCATCACGCTTGTACCCAAAGTAAACAATCCTTCATCTCCCACCGAGCTCAGACCTGTCACTTTCTCTTCAACGTTGATACGTTGTTTCCACAAGATCTTGGCGCTTGTAACTACCCGCTGTCCACTTTACGTTCTTACATCGTGACGGTTGCCATGAGACAACCTCCCTGCTTCACGCGATGCTTCGGAACTTATGTACCACGTCTTCTACTCTGTGCGCGACTTTCATCGATGTGTCCAAAGCGTTTGATTCTATCTCAAAAGATTCGATTATCAGATCGGACCGAGCTTTCGGTGATCCTCTACCTCTAACGCATTACATCGCCAATTCCTACATGAATGCTTCTGCTACGTTCAATGGCTCCGTTCTCCGATCCCAGCGTGGTGTTTGCCAGGGTGACCCATCGTCTTCGCTTCTATTCATTATGACAATGGATGATGTTGTCGACCGGAGCCTGGCTACCACTTCCACGACATACTGCCTAGCGGTTTCGCCTACGCCGACGATCTGATCCTTCTAGCTGAGAATCCCACGCGTCTCTCCGAGAAGCTTGCAGCCGCCGCTAGTGCCCGGGAACTATCCGGACTGAAGATCAACATACAGAAGACTAAGCTCATGGTCATCCGCGGTGACCATAAACATAACGCAACTGTCATCCCTGATGAGTCTATCCACTTCGGCTTGGGCAATACCCATTCACTAAGCGCCTCCGACCTATCTAGGTATCCCGTTAACCTGTGAAAGTAAAGCATCCACTAATCACCGTATGCTACTTCATACGATTCCGGATGAAACTACCAAAGCGCCCTTGAAGCCGCACCAACGTCTCGAACTCCTGAGACAACATCTGATCCCGAAGATGAACCACTCATTAGTGTTGAGCCGAGTCCACTGTAACGCGCTCAGAGATATGGACCGTACGATTCGCCAGTTTATTCGACAGTGGCTCCGCCTTCATGAAGACACACCAATCAGCTACATCTATACCTCGATTCGATTGGGCGGTTTGAGCATTTCAAGTTTGTCCGCCACTATTCCTATCTTGCGCAACTCTCGAGTAGACAGACTGCTGTCCAGTCAATATCCAGTTCTGCGGAATATGGTCGAATATAATTCGTTCGGCCTTATCTTGATGGAAGCGAACGTCCCAGTGCGCGTTCAGGGTGTAGTGGTGACGGACAAGAAGGGAACCCATGCGACATGGATGGGTACACTCTACCATTTGCTTGACGGTCGTGGTCTTCAGGAAGTGTCACGCTCCCCACTCTTTAGTCGTTGGCTGTTCAACCCGGATCACATCTTCCCAGGAATCTGTATTCGTGCCATCCAGCTCAGATATAGTGTCTTGAGGACTAAGGTTCGAAATTCACGAGGTGGCCGAAGTGACCACCCAATTCTCTGCCGTGGCCACTGCGGCCAACCGGAAAGCCCTGCTCATATTCCGTAATCATGCTGGATCACCCATGACATGCGTTGTGCTCGACACAACCTTGTGGTCAGATCTGGAGAAACGACTGCGCAACTTGTGCTATACAGTCTTTGAGGAGTTGCGAGTACCAACAGCGCGCTCGTTCATCAAACCCGATGTGATCGTGGCTCGTGACGGCGCTGTTGTAGTGCTTGACGTCAGTATAGTGGATGATTACCGAAGCCAATTTGCCTGGACAGACAAGATTGTGAAGTAGGGGACAGATTCTCATGATACCGCTATTCAATCGGTCCTGCATACTTTGGGTTGTGATGTGAAATCTATTTCTAATTCACCTGTGATCATCTCTTTTCGCGGTATTATATTTCCTTCTTCAAGTAACGCCATACTTCGACTGTGGCTGCCCTCTGACGCAGTAACACATTTATGTCTACTGACCGTTCTAGGTACCCTAAAAACCTACGACACATTTATGCGGGGAGCCTGACGTTGCCTGTTGCCACCCCTCTGACAGTTGTCTCACTTTAGAGGACATTCTTCTGTCCAGATGCGTGAGTCATTACTCGGAGAGCACTTCTGTGCCCTGAAGAGCTTTTTGATTTTGTGAAACTGACAGTTCACCTATTTTCTTTTTATTAGTTTTCGTGTATTTTTTCAAAATTCTAAATCCGTTCGCTATACACAGTACAAATAACTTTCCACTTGATGACTGGCCCAATAACGCTTGCTATTCTTGTGAGAAGACTCGTTATCTCTTCAATGTTGCTAACCACGCAACGTCTCACATTTGACAGACAGCTTGTTTTCACATCCACCTTCTTCAATATATGCTATTTAATTTTGGTCTCACCACTTGTTCTTCCCTTGAACGAAGATGTGTATATTGCTCTTCAAAATAAACAATATAAGCCTTACAGGCTATGACAACAGTACGGAGAACACGTGACTCAGTAGAAGTGTAAGCTATATTGTCACATGTACTAGCGAAAGCGCCGTTCTTATGTGCGTGCACGCACATGGACGTCCATGGGCGAATGAGCCTTTGGCTGTTGAAAGCACGACCAATCAGAACGCAGCTTGAGTATCAGCACCAGTGTGGGGCACACAGGCGGCACTGGCACGAATACAGCACCACCTCCGTCTTACCTCGGAAGTCAATCAGAACTACAACGAGTTGTCTGTGTCCTGTGACGGGCTGGCCGACGTCGTTGTGTTGGTTTGTCAAGGAGTACAAAGCGTGGACGTGGTAGTAGTTTGTGTATCTGTCTGCGCCACAGTTGTGTGGAGCGGTCTGGCATTGAGTTTGCGGCCGGTTGTAAGCTCTTACGTTCACCGTCCATAGATCCGAGCTATTCCAATTGCCCTCGACAGTACCGGTTTACCTATGCCTGCTTGCCGTTCTCTCAAGAGGACGGATGTCCCAAACTGTATTGCAGATGGTAGTTTTGTGCAGGTTGACTGGTAGGTCGGACGACGCTTCTAACGACGGAAAAGTCTATTGGTTGTAAGGTACTCGGTCTCTGGTGTTAACGGCATAAGGGAGAATGTCTTCTTCAGATTCGACTTTGTGAAAAACTGAGCGTCAGCCCTCTAAACCAGGAACTTATCGGCCGCTGGGAGTATGAATTAATCCAGTACAATCCATCTGTTTACCACCTTCCAATCATTGAATATTCGTAATACATCACCACTTTTTTAACATCGTGACTATGGGGTAAACCCATTTGCAACTCTCAATTTGTTCGACCGGTTCGTTCGGCAACATTTCCTACATAACAGCAGTCACTGGTTCACGTTTTTCCAGAGAAATCGGGCGCGGTTGAGTTATCGGAGGATCGAAGTCGAAATCCATCTTAGTAATTGTCGTACGGCGGTGTGCACAGTTGTTCACCGTTCGAATGTCTAGTGAAGAGAGATTGGGCTCTGAAAACTCGTGCTGTTGCTTTGCAGGGAAAGTAGAGTTAGGTACAGAGTAAACGTGTTCTGTCAATATCGATAGCGTGTCGTAACCAAGAGTATCTTGGCTCGTTTGCGTTACTTGACGGGATCTGCAGCACGTGGCAAAACGTCCTTGTTTGCCACAGCTGTTGCAGTAGAGTTCACCGGCCGGACTTACCTGACAGTATGCCTTGTGCCGCGTGCTGCCACAACAATAACACACTGGTGAGGTTGCAAACGACGTGGGAAAGAAATGCTGTACCTTGCTGACATCAGTACTGTCCGTTTCTCCACTGGATACTCCAGAGTTTTCAACGGCTGACGGTTAAATCTTGGTAAGGATAACAGCCCAATCCTTAGACAAATTAGCTGTATCCCCAGTTAATAGTGTCCCACGGACTTTATTACCTTTCATTTTGGTATTGAGTTGCTGGGTCGGCATAACCCATTCGGGCTTCTCTTTTGGGATATCCGAATAACCACACGATCGGACTGCTCGTGTAAGATGGGATGTGAACTGCTTCAGTGGTTCTAATTTCACCTGGCATAACCCGAATCTTTCTGTAAATACGTTAACTCTACACCTCCATCCTCGGTCAATTATAACGGGAGCATCGTTAAGCAAAATTTCCGACTGCAAGTCAAATGTGTCGAAGTGATGTTGTATTTCATTGCTCAGCAAATGACAAAGCCGCTCTAACTGTGGGCCTTCACTGGAAGTAGTATCAATCAGTAGCTAATTCAAGTGCCTTTTAAATGTAATTTTCCACTGCGTCCAACAAATTTCTGTTGGTTGTATGGCAGCGTCACACCAGTAAGGTTCCGGAGATTGTAGATTAGAATTCATCGGACAGGTTCGTTTAGTGTCACGCTGTTGCTGTAATCATAAACCTGTGCAATCAACAGTAAGCCTCCCAAGCTGTGACGAAGTGACACAGTAGAAGTACAAATTACATCATCCCATTTACATGCGGGAGAGCCAGTTTATTTGCGTGGACGAACGACTCGTTGTGTAAATTTGTTGATCCACGAACTGAGAAAATTCGTCCCCATCGTTTGCATTCCCTATTTTTTCCCACTAACCTGACACTTGTTCCCACTACCTCACCCACCCCATTTTGTTTTATTGAACTAATGTGTCATTAAATGTCCGTGGTGCGCGTGGCCATTCTTGTCCTGTTTTGCTGGCGTGACGGTTCACTTTTGACCTTGTTGGTCCTGTGGAGAAACTATTGATTTTGCTGGACGAGACTATCGTCGCGAACGATAGAAGTTTGCTT
>LUCH01001498.1:0-13551 GCA_013368495.1 Paragonimus heterotremus
AGGACTTCCCACCCAAATAAAAACCAACAAGTAATTTAGATCGCGTGAAAATCCCCAACGTAGTCATGAAAAATACTGTGTAGCGAAAAAGCTCGTTTTCAGTGATTCATCATCAGGCTGAATACCTCACATTTATATCACACTTTACATGGGAATCATGAAGGAGGTAAACAAGGACGGGTGGTTTATGACACCGCTCACAGTTGGTTGTGTCTGTTACAGTCAAATAGACTTTCTGGACAGTCTACTTCGGAAAGAAGCATGAGATTCCAACTGTGTCCTTGCTAAAATCCGTCAGCAATGTCTATGCTCAGAACGACCCCGATTTCAACAACAACAACAACCGCGTTCTCATGAGTCATTTTGGCCACCACGTATACAACCTGACACAAGGCAAGACCAAATTACCACGCGTAAAGTTTAAGCCACGTTTACTTGTGAACAAACTGTTAGCCTTCCTGAGTGTTCTGATGAGAGACACACTAACCGTCTTGTAAATCCACAAAGACAAACTAATGATTAGGACGAGCTGTAACAGGAGCGAAACCTGAGTCTATGATTCTTTTCTTAAATGAGTGGGAATTCGAAAGCTGAGTTCACTCGGGAGTGATGTTCAAACCAAGTTCTTTTTCCACTTGTTAGTGTTCCTAAGTTCACAAGTGATGGGTTATAACAACTAAACATTAAGACGTAGCTTTACAGGCTATAGCAACGACAAAAACAGCGACAAAAATAAGGACTCACTGTTAAAATCTTCGAGGTGATAAAGTGCAGCTCGTAACCGTTCTCGTTCTGCCGCTAGGGCTGACTCCAAGTCGGCAAAGTGTGCTCGCGTGAGCAGCGATTGTGTGTCTGAGAAGGGTTGGTCCATCAGGTCAACAGCTAGACGTGTATCTAGGGCAGCCAGGATGTAACGACGATCGGCTATCTCGGAAGTCAAAAGCTAATACAAGAAAATGATTATGACGTTTGAAAACATTTTGTAAATGACTCATCAGTATTTTAAAATAATCACATCATTGTAAATCAAGCCTGGTCATGTCTGTCACTAATCTATCTGTCGACAAATTCAAAACGGATGCTGCCACCATAATATAACCTATAATCTTTGTGACAAAAGCTAATTGATGATGTTCTCAACTATCCTAATCCAGAAATGGGTTGACCTAAGTGGAAACTATCTATTACTGACAGCTAGAGTTATGTTGACCAAGTCATGTAACCCGATGTTATGTGCCGTCGCCAACTATCCGTAAATCACTCGGTTCCTATTTCAGCTGTAGACACCTTCCAAGTGATTGACTGTCCTAATCGAAAGAATTTTGATGCAGTTTAGACCGTTATGCAAGAAGATTGGCCGGTGAACAATCGGGATTGTTGATGCGATGGACCAGCTAACCACGTACCTATGTGGGTTATTCCCATTAGACAGCATCTATCAGTTAGTTAAGACGTTTTGCTCATGATCACTGCCAATATGTGTAATACCAAGTGTTGTCTATATGCATTCCCTCGACTTGTATAGTAGAACCTTTGCTCGGAGAGATTGCTGCCTTCTAACAACTTCCATTTCAGTTTGGTCAGATTCCTTGAATTCCGAATGCGTAGTTAGCTCACGCCATTTGGAGTTCCAAATCTAAGAGCATCTTTTATAAGCCGCTTAAGTCACTAAAGACTGGTGAAATTACCAAAACAAATGCATCGTATGAAATATGTAAAACATATGAAATGTCAACTGCTTATCGACACGAATCGAATATCGCTACCAAGGGAACGCGAGGATAAGAAAAAGTACCTTATGAACGCATAGAATAGATCTATTGTTTCTGATAGCAGTCGCCTCAGCACATCGAATAAGACGCAGATTGGTGGTGGCGCGGATGATCATGGATGTTTAACCTTATCGAGTTGATGACAAGTCAAAACAGGCAGACTGAATGACATTGCCTGTTAGCCTCTCTCTCTTAGGAATTCGTCGGAGTATTTCATGAATCGCTTTTCGACTCAACCACAGACAACATAAATATCAAGGAGTAGTTTTGATCACAGAAATTCAGTATACCTCCGAGAAAGATTAATTCTAATGAAACACAGACTTTGTGTTAGTACGCATTTGGGCAGCATTCCAATGCGAAACGGACTTCAGATGAAAGTAAAAGTGGATTGAAGAGCAAGTTTATGGATTTAGAACATTATTATCAGCTAACATCAAGTAGACAACAGAAGGTGCCAAGCAAGCAGCATATACAAGCGTGAAATTCAGATAAATCCATGTCCACTGTCCAAATGAACAAAGATTCCCGTAACAGGGTTTTGAATCGCACGGATTATATAGGCAAGGTGTCTTTTGTACTCAATGGTCAATCCAAGGTTCTGTCTGAGCGAAAGAGGGATAAAGTGATTGACAAAGATGAATAACCAACAAGAGAACTACAGATACCTCAGGAAAAAACGATTGACCAATGAGGCTACGTTCGATTCGTAAATATCGCAAAAAGTTTAAACTTGAACTCAATGATTGTCCGCAGACATACTACAAACGTTTCCTTAAAGCCAGTACCACCGTTTATTTACTCACCACATCACAAACCCGCAAAACGATTGACAAAATATCAGAAATAAGTCTGTGATTCCATTGTCAAAGAAAAGCTTTGAATTATAGATTACTGATGAGTAGTCGGGAATTTGGTTAATTTTAAAGTTGAACATCACTCACAATTGATCGCTTTGAATTAGTCGGTTAATGAACGGCATGAATAGGGGACAAAAATACCCTGCCTCTATGTACATCGAATTCCTTTTTACAAACGTTCCAACACACGAAATGACTCAACATCTATTGGGATTTACTGACGAGCCTACCGTTAATATTGGTTTGTCCAACATCACACTCAGTAGTCTCTTATGCATGTGCACTTCGAATACCAGCTTCACGTCTCAGAGAAACGCCTAGTCAGCTAGACGGAATAGCCATGGGGAACTCCTTAGGACAAATTTTAGTTGGTGATTTTGCCACAGAACTTGAAAATTAAATCGTTGTTATGTTGGCGAATTCGCATTACCCAAAAGTGGATGGTGTTTGACATGACTAACCGATGGCAAGTGCTGGCGAAGTTACATGTAACGAAGTTTATATAGCAATTGTTGCGTGACCCTAGAGGAAGGACATGTTAATTCATCATCATTTGTTGGTGTCTGCATTACTAAAAGGTGTGATATAACGGTTCAGTGATCAGTCCGGTAAAAACACATGAAACGATCAATACTTGCATTTCAACAGCTTCTTACAGATACGATATGAAAGTGGTCTAGATGAAACGTTACTAGAACAGGTTGGACTTATCGGTTTGTGAATTTGTTGGAAATCAAACTGAATTAATCGTTAGATGTAATCTCAGATACCGGTTAAGCTTTTCGGTTTATGAAGCAGTTAATTTTACCGCTCGACAAGCACACGTTAAACTAGATGTCCACGAAAGATTTTGGTTCTACTTCTCCCATTTGAAGGTAGGAGAAAAATATGCCTATAAACAAGCAAACTATTAAGCAGATTTTTTGAAGTTATACAACCGGTTTTTTTTTAATAAAACTGGTCCCTTTTCTACATCTTCAGGTAACCGACCGATTCTTCCGTCTGTCAAATCACACGAATCACACAGTATTATTACTGTGTGCGGAGTCTCCTAAATTGACCAGACTGAACACCAATCGCATGCCAGAATCAGTGGACACCTATCGACCTGAGTCAAAGATCTCAGTGTATAACCAATCGACGGTGTTCCGGTCACCGTTACCATTGTCTGAGTTTACAAATAGTCTGCCACCACCATCTTGAGGATCATCATTCACTACAATATACTGATTTGTCTGTAATCAACATTTCCCTCTCCCATCATGCTTCATACGAGTGAGTGAGACATTTATAGGCAGGATCCGCCGTGATATAATTCTTTAACAAATACACTTTCTGGAACAGTATGTTGGAGTATTTTTAAGACGTTGGTTGTTATCTATAAATTTGAAGAAGGCCAACAGTAGTATGTAAGATATCTTGCGCAATGACATTTTGTTCGGCTACTTTTATCAAATTAACACGCACACTGTATAGTGGGGTGGAAGCAAGCAACAAGACAATTCATGTTTGAGACAGCCAGTCAAAGCGGAGGCAAAAGGATACAGCCGAAGCTTACTCGTTGGTGAGAAACACTAAATGGATGTAACATAATAGGACTGTTGTGAATCAGAAGAGTTACAGAAGTCCAGAAGGAAAAAGATATAATTGAATCAAACAAAACACATCAAACGGAAGAATTGAGAAGTGGTTGGAAAATTCATGCAAATCGAACAGGATTTAAGAGAATGTACACCGATTCCTATTGGTTAAAAAAGTAGCACGAAATGAATTGAAGAAGAATCGGGGAGCGAACCAATTGTCATAGGATTCAAGAATCAGAGTTGATAGGATCTGAAGATTGCCTTCGGTTTTTTTAGACATATACTAAAACACATCCCGAGCTTTACGAACACCATCTCGGCAGACCGACTGAATCCAAATCTGTGCCTTCATAAACAGCTAGTGAATAGCCCTTCGCTAGGTTGGTAAGGATGAGACTGTTACCATTTGTTTCCATGTTATTTCCGTATTCTCTCGTGACCAGAAACCTTCTAGCCTTACGTGTTTTTCATTTCGTGTTTCTTGTCAATCAGTACGCTTCAAGTGCATCCTGCTACGTCCGCCTCAATCACCTAACTGACTATCTCATATATGACTGAGAATAATTTTGCCTTACTACTTGCTCCTTCATCATATAATGTGTACGTTAATTTCGAGAAAATAACAGATGAGATGCGAACAAAATACGATTGCGCATGGCAACAGTTACCTAGTGGTACAGTACACTGTCATGTATCAGAAAAATTAATAGCACATGCACAATGACCGTCGACTGGTCTGTCAAGGTTCTTTCCTGTCCGTTGATGTTAGTGCCATTCTGAGGTTTCGTACTTGTCTTATAGATCACTATCGAGCTTAATATCATAGCTCTCATCCAGTTGTTGCAGAAACTCGTGTTTTCAACCACCGGGTAACTGTTTTACCGGTGTCGTATAGAGCAAACCGAATTTCATCACATCAATTCAGTAAACAGTCTATGCATTAGGTCTCATCAGTCGCTAGACAGGATGGCGATCGGAGATACAGATTGTCAAAGGAGTTTATGTTAACGGAGATTTAACAGACCATTGACAGGTATACAACGATCGTCTAATTGCCGATCAACAGTCACTTTCCATAAACCTTCCCAACTTCGATATTAGTACATATTATCGAAAATGTCTGTGTAGCCGTTGGGTCCATGGATGCCTATTCCGACGATAAATCAACCTCCGTTCTCAACAGAAGTTAGTCTCTGTGTCTTTTGAAACATTGCATTTCTGAATTGACACCATCCACAAATGACCACCTAATGCAACACATCGAACTGTTCAAAAGCGTAGCCACGCGCCAGTTAATGGTTATCGCATTCGGCAACCAACCTGGCACTCTGAATAAAAGCAACCACAAACAGGGTTATACTGTTTTCCCTTTTATGAACTGAGCATATCTGAGTGCATTTAACCGTCAAAATCTTTAACACAAATTCCGAAGTATGTTCAATGAGGTCGCGCGCCTTAACTTGAATGCAAAATCCTCATTGTAGAGTCGCCGAGTAAGGGAGAGTTCATTCCGTCGAGTCAGTTGGGCTGCTTCGGCAGTAATCAGGTGATAGTGTGATCAAACGTTTGGAGATGATGCGTCGGCTTCGTCTATTTTTAAGCTACTTGAGTGGTGTTCAACATACCCTCCAAAAATTAGCCGACCAGATTAAAAAACCTGTTTCTAGAAAGGATATGTATTTATTTTACATCTTCAAAAAATGAGGAGACTATAACTCAGTACTCGCTATTTTATCCCCTAGCTTCGTAGCCCACCGTGTATTTTGGGCTAGTGTACGTTTACTTTCTCCTGATGTAGGATCTCAACGAAACGTCTATTGTTGAAACATTTTCTCTCCGGCTGTCTTTTTCGTGTGCATCTTGTGCAACTATGACCATCACCAGCATAAAAAAACACAAACTCGATGAAGACCACGGTTAACGGCATCCGATTCGGATTAGCCTGTCACAATGCCTGCGCCTAACCAACACTGCAAGTGGCTTATGCTGCATCACGTGCGGTTTCACCCACAAACACCACGTATCTCGTATAAACACGAAGGAATAAGACCAGTAGGTGTGTGAGTGAGGTCTTTGTGTCCAGCCGGTCAATGGTGGTTGACCAACTAGTAGGCCACCACAAAAAGAAACCCTTATCTCTTGGACAATTGTCTAAGCGACGGAGACCACACACACACACACAATTAAACTAACCTTACAGGTCTCTTGCAAGGAGTTCAAGTCTGACTGGGTTTCCACAACAGCATATTGAGCCAATTTGGTTTTCGAATCTGTCATCCATATCTCTAACTCCGCAATATCCACACGTACAGTAGATGGAGCTGGTGTTGACACAATCAAACAGGCTTCGTTTTCGACTGTCGGCTGAGTTTCGCTTGTCGGCTGAATCATACTGACATCTGGTAGACTGGACGATCTGGACCGTCGACTAATGGATTGAGTGGTACTGTCCAAATTGGTCAATTGGTTTGACTGGGAATCCTGATCGTCTTTCTCTGTGAGTCGTTCCTTCAACTGATCTCGGTTGCATTTAGTGAGTTCGCGCACTTGATCCCAGTGTTGACGCAGAGCATCCAATCGATTAGTAAGTATCTGTATAAATCACAAAAATAACTATGGTTGATTCACCTTTTGTGATCGGTACCAGCAGTGAAATAGGCATAGAAACACAGGCAACTGAATCCATAACATCCATCGAAAAACAGGGCTGATGGGTGTACGAAAGAACAATGTAGTTTGTCACATACAAACAAGATGGATGAAGGAAAAGTTTGGAGCCGTGTGCTTTATTTCATCGTAGTCCAATTGTACGCTTACACCTTCTATTGGTCAGGGTACAAAGTGTAGATGTGCACTGTTCGATGGACTCCGAGACATCTTAACGCCGCTGTCCAGTGGAACAGTCTGGCGGACCGCCTGATGGGTTTGTGTGCATTTCACAAACCCCAGGTTTCCAATACATCTCAGTGCTAACATGTGCCGCTAGCTGTCAGTTTCTCAGCTGGGAACGACTCGATCAATTCTGATTTGTCTTTCTTTAAAAGCTATTGTGGAATTGGACGTCATGGAATAAAACATGTGCCGTATTTTATCGATTGGAGGTACTGTTGATAAACAACAAATAAGAGAAAAATTTAAACTACTGATGTTGGAAGACTATCTAAACGACAACACCCTCCAACGACCTTGTCTGACTTTGAATTTACGTGTATTCAACCTCACCAAACAGAGGCCTGTTGGGATGCATTGTTGAAAGGGTGAACTTATTTTAAACCATCAAATCCAACAACTCTGACTTTGAACTTTTATTCTTCAGGACATGTGAATAGTTCGTTTCCTCTACTTCTGCTGCTTTGTGAACGACTCACTGAACACATTCTGCCTGTTACAGTAAACGACAAACCGACACCCTCAGCTAACAAATACTTGGGCGCACATTTCAATGTTTGTCCGTTTTGAACAAACTTACTATCAAGTTCCAAATGATCTGTTTTCAAGAGAATAAGCTCAGTGACTGGAAATCCCATGGAACCACATAGAATAGTTTGGTAACGATTGTTACAATTCACCAAAACAGCATATATTGCGAGATAGTATCGTTTTGGCTAAATCTTGCCAGCTGTTTACTAAAAAGTAAACTGACTGTGTACTACAATGAACATGGTCAGAAAAGCATAACGGAAGTAATGTGAGAGTAGCCCAAATTATCCTAAGACCAGTTAGATCGTTTTTATTTTTTGATAAGTGGCTAACGAAATGGAATTAAAAACTTAGCCCTCTGTAACAAGTTATTTCTTACTGTTCCAGTGAATTAGATATATTACGCAAAATGCTTTTAGTCTTAAAATATTAAATTTTTTTATTAAAGTTTTCGTTTGCCTGTTTTTTGAGTCCGTATGTATACAAGTGTTTATAAGTTTAGCAGACTATTATAAAACTCTTCAAAAGTACTTTTGACAATGGAATACCACAAAGCATTACCAACCTTTTCAGAGAGATTCGTTTTCGTAATTTCCACTGGATAGGTAGCAGAATTCAACATCCCGTTTAGCAGTATATACTCTTATATTAATTAGAAACAGCCATCTACATTTACATGCATAAATGACCTTTAGTTTCACAATTTCCTTCCTTTATAAAAGAAATCTCACGGGTTTGCTAATAAAACACCGTCTTCTAACAGCTGTCGGAACTGGCTGCATCTCAGTATCTTTAGCGGAACAGCTGATGCCTCCTTTCGAAGAATCACGTCACTTAACAGGATTACCGATAGCGTGAAGATAAATGGGTGCCAAATGCAGAGTAACATTAGTAAACTCTTGCCAAACTGTGTCAGGCGTCAGATTATGGTGGTGATTGATCCACTGCCTGTCGCCACCACAGTCGCCTGTTTGCAAGTTGCCTACATCAGTTATCACATGACACACCACTCTGATGCATCAAAAAAACAACACGGTTAATGCTTCCAAGGTCATCCATAATAATGATCCATCCGCTTACCATTCGACGAGTAGGAACGATCGCTACTACTAAACACAAAGCAATTTTCTTCGCAAGGGAAAATGCTTTTTAACCACTGAACTGAGAACAGCACGACGTCACGAACAAATTATGAAGACAGTTGTACTCGATAATGACTCACCTGATCGAAGTCCATCGATGTGGTGGAAACGTTAAGTACTACACAATGCTGTCATTTCGTGTGTCTCCTTGGTCATTAGTTAAACACATCAGAGACAACGTCTGAACATTTTGTCATGCAGTCGTCCTAGACTCAGTGTGCATATTCCCTCAAATTTCCCATGTCGTATCAAGGGTTGTGGACCAACATACGATCGACACTTATGGAATGTATCATTCTTCTAGCCGCTCATTTTACGCTATTTTTGTGCTTATTTTTAGTATACATACAAACCACACTCCATTTGTTCGATACAGCGCACTTACTTCATTCTCGCGCGCTTTGTTTTCTGCTTCCAAGTAATCCTTGTTATCATAAGCTAACCAGTATAGTATTCCTTTCTAACACATCAGAAGAACTGAATTTTCTGAAATTGATTAGTCATTCTGGAGGAATCTTCTCCCAGTCTACAGCGGATCTAGTGTAGAATAATCTGATGTGAACACATCGTGAATTTTTGTATATAGTCTTGTAACATTGTTCAAAATTCTTCTGCTTCACTACAGATTCCACTGTAACCTATAATGTTCTTTTGGTTTGATTTGATACACTTAACAGTCTGTTGTAAACGATTATACAGTTGTAGTAAAATCTCCCGTGACATAAGCCAGAAAACACATGGTGACAACAACTTGAGAATGGAACAAGAGTGCTGTGAATTTATCAGAAACCACACATTGGCCAACATGTTAGCCAGCTTTTTAATGTAACGTCCACAAGGTGATGACACAACAAAGTCAGTGCAAAACAGAAACACAGTGACCACTGTGTCGGTCATTATTCGATTAAATTCTCCTTTGTTGTTTGGTCATAAGAAGTTCATTCAGGCTCTTGAACTCCCTTGGCTGTTTATCCGCCAACCCAGTATACACTCCGTTCATGTTAAGCCACCATTGGTAGACTGTTCAAGTCACCTTACTGGTAGACAGGTGTGAGCTAGATGCTGACTCATCGTTCATCTGTAACCGTGGTATTTTCGAGTATTAGTCAACATGTATTTCTGGAACGCGTGTTCGTTAACCTGCTTTTATGTAATTTTTCAGAACCACACAAACGTATAGGTTGTATTGACAGGCCCAATTAATGACTTCGAGGTTCAATTGTCCAGTGAATGGCGGCTAATTACCAGACGATTTGTTATCAAACCATAAATCATCAATAAGACAACGAGATTTGAATAGACAAATCTCTGTGCACTGGTGACGTTACATTCCTTAGTAATGAAACGTTTGAAGGCCAGTAGATGCTGGACTCTGTGGGCAGATGTAGACCAACGTGTGGCTACCACGTTGTTTGCCTACAGTTCCTTAACTGTGGGTCTTGTGTTTAAAATCGGCTCATACAGTGCGCAGAGACAAATACTTCACATTCTACCGATAATATGCTCATATGTATTACTAGTTTTACCTACCGTTTTGTAATCTTGTTCGAAGTGAACCACCAACTGATTGCCAACCTCTGTGACTTTGTGCAAGGTCGGTTCAAGTGTGTCCATGTCTTTGAGAGCTTCACAACTTTCTTGTAATTGAGCTTGAATGACAGCAACAGAGGACAGTACTGCTTGAGAAACCGAATCCAAATAGTCTCGCATGTCGGTTAGCCATTTCTCTATTCCTTCCAATTGATTCTGTATCAGATCAATGTGAATGAAATTTCAATTTTAAGTAGATAATTTAATGATAGTCATGAAATCGGGAGTGTCCTAAAGAATTCGGTCACGGATGCTGTGTGGATGGTATATATTCAGCATAGTATTCGACTCTGACGTAAATCACTAAACACTCACTGCTTTCAATTCAGTTCAATCCTGGTTAAGTTGTTCTAGCAATATGTTACTTATTGCACGGTCTGACATTTAAGCAGGGTGCTTAGTATAATACGACCCTATCTGGACAGGACAACAGCTGATTGCTGTCGAATCGAAAACAAAAATCCATAGATGAGAACCTGTTTGTAATACATAGAAAACAACTTCACATACCGGACATGCTGACAAACCAGTGCACACTGATCACAAATATATTCATTTATTTTGTTAGTTTCATATCACATCACTGTTAAAAAGCTATTCTGAATTTTGATCTTCCGAAAGTTTGTTTGTCTAAAAATAGGTCACTTAAGCTGGACGATGTAGAGACAAAGAAGAAATCTGCTGATTAGACTTACATAGACTTAGCTGTAAAGATAATCGGAGAAACAGCCCGGATTCCACCTATCACCATACAAACGAACAACACACTTAGAGTGATGCATCAATGGAATGACATCTTTCAACAGATCAATATTTTGAGACCTCGATCTACATTGTTTTTAACCAGCCGACGGTATCGATTTCATTCCTGTCTCGTTATTCATCTGTACGGAACCTACTCTACTTAACGTGAGGTCAATGGCGCAGTGGTAAACACGGTTGCTTGTTCATGAACAGCGTGTCCGTGGTTCAAGTCCCGGCAGTGGCGAGGATATGCACCACTAACGAGCTCTAATGAGAGCGAAACTCGAGTCTAGTGCTTCTTTTCGAAAGGGGCCGACCGGAAAGTCGATGGGAATGCGACAGGTGCGATCAGTTGTGGGTGATGTTAAACTGGAGAAGTTGAATCCAGTACAGATTCCTGTTTGTATGCATCCGGTCGACACATTTAGCTACACACGGTTAGCTTGAGTTGAATGCAATCAAAATTATACTGGCTTATCTGATCTGACAGAGATTTTGTGTCAGAAGCGAATCGTCATCAGTAAACAAACTTACCGAGTGACTGTGAATTCGTATGAATCTTCCACTAGATCTATTCCTCACAGCAACCAAAGTCATTTTGACATAAGTAGAACGAACTGTACGATGGAAACTTGAGAAAAAGGAGAGCATACAGTTGGGACTCATTTTTCTCTTACTACGATAGAATGCTCCCTTATTTGCCAGCTTACTTTACCGATCAAAAAACAACTGATGACCATCGGTGATGCACCCGATTTCCATTCAACAATCACCGCATTTGCATGAAGTGAGCGTAGGTAAATAGTGAATTTCATTGACGCTTGGTTGACCACATTTCACTGATCAGAAATTTTTAATGTGACCCTGAAGTTGTCCAGGTTTCGAGTTCGACGCTGTTGCTGAAGTAGTGGTCATTATTTTGCACAAATTTCTTATTTTTTATGTCGTACTTTTTCAACTGAGAAGAAAATGCAAAACTACACCTCGACCGTCTGCTTACCACTGATATATTCCTTTAAGCACAGTGATATTAGAAGACAGCTTGTAAAAAGGATCACCTTAATGTTTTTGCAAACTTTTCTGAGGTAATCTCAGATCAGTGCGGCGTAGACACTCTTGAAATGAGCACATATTTTCCAACCAACTCATACTGATTACCTGCCTAAAATCTGTTTGCCATAAGATCACACAAAATGGGCGAAACTATTAAAGTGAGTAACATACCATAAAGAAATCCATTTGCTCGTTTACTTCTAGTAGTTGACCTACACGATCCTTCAATTTTGTGCCAATCGAATCCAGACG
Organism: Paragonimus heterotremus; assembly: GCA_013368495.1. NCBI lineage: Eukaryota > Metazoa > Platyhelminthes > Trematoda > Plagiorchiida > Troglotrematidae > Paragonimus > Paragonimus heterotremus. Next base: position 12,417 of record LUCH01001498.1, read on the forward strand.
TTGTTTGACGACAGATGCATGTCTACGGAGGTCGTCAAATTGCCCGTCCGTCTTATCTGTATGGTTGACTGTTAATCTGGTGAGACGTAAATGCTCGTCAACAAGATCCTTGAGAAGATTCTGTCCGGGGAAAATGGATCGTGTTTCTTATCTCAGAACAAGTGTATTTCAATGAAATCCAGTTGAACACAATTACCATAGTAACAGGGTATAGCTAATTTATGATCAAGCTAACTGGGACAAGTGATCACATGATGATTTCTTTTTCTGCATCAAACATAACCGCACTCTCCAAAACAAGCATATCAGTTTTGTTTTATTTTTCCTGTCCTTAAAACTGTGTATTAAGATAGGCGAAGTCTATTTCAGATTTATATTCTGGGCGTATTGTATTCAGACACCGTAATGCTAACACAACACATTCTCCACATGAAACAGTAGCAATAACACCTAGGATCTAATGCATAATTCCGCTGTTCGTGCTATGACTGCTCGTTAGAGTATGTGTGCGTTATTTTTTGTCATACCGGACTAACTTAACAAATCCATACAAGATTATTCAAACAGCCAGATTTCCACCGGCTCAAAATGAAAATTCATGAGTAATCCTGGTTGCGATGTTGTTGCTCGATTAACTGTTGTACCATGCTACAGGGTACAAACATTGTGATGAATGCGATTTGGGCACAAGCATGCGAGTAGATAAAACGTTCGTGAAATACGTCATTTAGTAAATTGAAGCGGTTATAATAAACATATTTTAGAGAATTCAATTATACTATTTTATCCCTTGGGAAAGAAAGAACGAAAGTGTCAGGTAGTCTTATGACGTGTCATCGACATATCACGTTGGTATGAGTAGCATATTCGTTTCTGTTGACTAAAAATCATCTGTAGCACTTGGTTACAAATGAATACACTACTTACATAAAATTCATATTGAAGAATTTAGGCCCTTCCCCCCAGGATTATGCTGACTGAATGGACCATACACTGCTCTACCACTTACCTTGACGTTAAGAAGTCGATCCTCAAGGTCATCTGGGTTAGTAAATGTCATTGATTCGTCCGCAACTTCTTCTGCTCTAGATAGCTGATTTTCCAGTTTTTCTAACTGGCAGTTTAGCTCTGAAAT